>JAFFST010053051.1:177317-192655 GCA_022414735.1 Noturus placidus
CCTCTTTCACGGCAGAAGCTGCAGCCCTTCTGGCCTGTCGGTACCTTGCAACTGCCTCCGGAGTCGACCGGGATAACACATCCCGGAAGGCCTCCTTCTTCAGTCGGACGGCTTCCTTGACCACCGGTGTCCACCATGGTGTTCAAGGGTTACCGCCCCTTGAGGCACCTAAGACCTTGAGACCACAGCTCTCTGCCGCAGCTTCAGCAATGGAGGCTTTGAACATTGCCCACTCAGGTTCAATGCCCCCAACCTCCACAGGGATGCGAGAAAAATTCAGCCGGAGGTGTGAGTTGAAGATCTCATGGACAGGGGCCTCCTCCAGACATTCCCAGTTCACCCGCACTACCCGTTTGGGCTTTCCAGGTCTGTCCCGAGTCTTCCCCCACTCCTTGATCCAACTCACCACCAGATGGTGATCAGTTGACAGCTCCGCCCCTCTCTTCACCCGAGTGTCCAAAACATGCGGACTCAGATCAGATCAGTATCCCCACACCCACCCGGCGCCTCACACCCTGGTCAACTCCGGCGAAGAATAAAGTCCATCCCCTATCCAGGAGTACGGTGCCAGACCCAAGACTGTGTGTAGATGTAAGCCCCACCAGATCTAACTGGTAGCGCCCCACCTCTCGCACAAGTTCCAGTTCCTTCCCCCACAGAGAGGTGACGTACACGTCCCCAGAGCCAGCCTCTGCCGCCCAAGTCTGGTCCGTCGAGGCCCCTGATTTTCACTGCTACCCGTGTAGCAGCGCACCCGACCCTCACGGTTCACTCCACGAGTGGTGGGCCCATAGGATGGAGAAGGGGGTGCCACGTTGCTTTTTCGGGCTTTGCCCGGCTGGACTCCATGGCAAACCCAGCCACCAGGCCCTCACAGTCGGGCCCTCCCTCTGGGCCTGGCTCCAGACGGGGGCCCCTGGCTTCCTCTGGGCAGGGTACCTCCCCCTCTTTTAATTTTCTTCATGAGGGGTTTTGAGTCAACTGGTAATGTTTTTTTTTATTATTATTTCTTTTACGTAATGTTACATATACAGTATTTTTGCATGAGCCCTGCAGCAGTGTAGTGTATTTGCATTTTAATATAAACATATATCGATATTAAATGATCTTTAATGAAAACAGAATAAAATAAATCATTCAAGATTGACTTTTTTCTAAAATAAAAGCTTCTTTTCAAAGCATGTCGATTCATATGATCTGACACTTTAATTAACAGCGATTACATGATGATAATAATTCATTCTATATATCCCTGCTATCGGTCTTCTATCAGTCCTTCATTCATTTTCCCAAAGCCTATCGGCTCAGAGGAGCATGGATGAAGTCTAATAACCTGCTATCAGTAAGCCCCTGAGCGAGCGCCTTATCTGAACCAGACCAGCTCATATTAACACAAGACCAAAAAATAAATAAAAAAGGATTGTACTTTACTCTTGAAGTGTGCATCCATTCAGAACTCATAATATGCAGCACACTGTATGTTTATTTAATCTGTCCCATATTTATATAGTTATAGAGGTATCACTTCTGTTCTATTCTGTAATCCGAGACAAACTGGGCATCAACTAAGATGTCTATGTCATATATTGCTGCTGGAATGTCAGGAGATGAATGAATAAAGCTTGACAGGTGTAATGAGCAAGGCCTACTTCATGAACATGAATGAACACCTATAATGTGTTCATTCATGAACATGAATGAACACCTATAATGTGTTTATCTGCTGAGTGGTGGGTGTGTAAATTGATTGAGGATTATTAAGGCCTGAAAACTGACAGGCAGAAAGAGACAAAGAGACACTTTGTATTGTAGCGTCATCCTCCACAAGTCAAATTTGCAGCCTGTTCTTCTTCTCGCTCGTGTTTTATCGTGATGAAAGGAGGACAGCGTATTCCATCGTATCCTATTTCAGGTTTTCATTAAGATTCTGCCAGATCTAATTCTACAGCTGTGTTGTAGGAAGGATAACATAGATCCGGGGTTTATTATCGTGCTCTCTGTGAATGGGGTTTCTTTGTCTGAATCTGAGGTTGTCTTGATTCAGACAAAAGCCTTTGCTTGAATTATGACACCTCATATTTATTTATTAAGACTCCTCCATACTACTACTGACATTTCTCATTTTCTTTTTTCTTTTTTTTTGAATGGAGATACAGCATGCTTGTTTATCATCTATACCAGACACTTCTTTTTCCTTAATGAAAAACGTATTTATGGGCTAATGTTATATGGTTATAGTGGTTCGCACTGATTTATATTTCTCTGCACATCAATATGACTAGTCTATTATACCACAGTGCTGTTGGTTATTTGTGCTTGCACAGCTGCTCTGGCAATAGTGCAGCTACAGGATACAAGACAGGTTTATACTTAGTTTTAATTTAATCGTTAAAAATGAACAATTCAATCATAATAATACACTCACTGACCACTTTAATAGGAACACCTGTACATCTGCTCATTCCTGTTTGGTAGTTATACAATCATGTAGCAGCAGTGCAATAAATACAATCTTACAGAGACAGCTCAAGAGCTTCATTTAATGTTCACATCAAGCACCAGAACGGGGAAAAACTATAATCTCAGTGACTTTGATCATGCTATAATTTTGGTATCTGGATGGGTGATTTTCATACACACAACAGTCATAGAGATTTCACAAAATGGTGCAAAAAAAAAATTTCATCCAGTGAGCAGCAGTTGTTGATGATCTTGATGCTGATCCTGTTGATGAGGGGTCAGAGGAGATCAGCCAGACTTATTACAGCTGACAGGAAGGCTACAGTAATTCAAATAATCAATATTTAAAACTGTGGTGAACAGAAAAGCATCTCCGAATGCTCAGAATTCACTTGGACTTTTATTTGGTATTGTGGACACTCCTTTATTGTATGCCCAACAATAAACAGATTTTTTATGTTACAACAAAATATAATTATAATCATATAATGGAGGATTTCTGTAAAGAGAATGTTTATTTAACATTTATGTGAATCAAAGTAAAAAGTAAAGCTGTTCATTTAATTATTTCATGACGGAGGACTTTTTATTTGGTTTTTAAAAGTTTTGTACTTTTGTCTTATTATCTTTAACAAAGAGCGAGCGAGAGAGAGAGAGAGAGAGAGAGAGAGAGAGAGAGAGAGAGAGAAAGATGCTGTTTATACCTGCTACAACATACAGTAAGTGATAACAGGAACTAACATCAGATGTTCCACATTACAACTGGTTGTTCTTTAAAATAAAATAAATAAAACATGTAATTATGGGCTTCACATCACACCACCCTGTTGTTGATTATTTTTCTATTGTTCCTTACTTAAAACATGCTAAGACTTTCTAATAATAGAAATGCTATAAACAGTTTAATCCTCTCTTAGAACCACTTTAACTTCCTTTGGTTATTATTTTTCCTGGCAGCTTTTTAAAGTGGTTATAAAACCTTTGTGTACGATTCCACTCAGATAATTTTTCACAGAATATTTTTCGGCATTGCAATGCCAGGGAAATTTAACAGAGCAGCAGTACTAACAGGAAGTCCTATTTCGCAGTCATGATGGTTCAGCCGTGGCAATTTCGTCGGAGTTTTGTCTCATAACAAATAATCCACTGTATCCACAGTAGTCAGAGAGCGAGAGAGAGAGAGAGAGAGAGAGAGAGAGAGAGACCAGGGTGTGAGGAATAGAAATGTAATGATCACTGAACCACCTCTGTTATGTATCAGGTAACCTGTACCATATGGAAGGCAGCCATGGTGAAAAGGACTCGACAACCTAAAGGCATGCGTTTGGGATTTCTCAGGAAGCATGTAGACAGAATCCATTATTATTCAACAGTCTCCATTTATCATGTCAGGAAATGACCTTATGTAAGGGTCCGGATGTCTGAATGTCTCTGCACGTCCAGTCATGGAACACTTACTTTATTCCCTGTGAATCTGTTCCATTGAATGTTTTCTTAAAAAATCATAAGTGCAGGAAATCGCAGTCACTCTCAGTACATCAGTTAATCAAAATATGACTGAAGATCGACATATTAGGATTTGAAATGCCATGATAAATAATGATTAATAGATGACGTATAAAGCTTGTATAACATCTGTAAAACTTCTTTCACCAGTGCTCCATTTTTCAGTTAGGGGTCCGCTGGTTTTCTCATCAGCACAGAGAAGATTTTAGCCACTGAACTGAGAGCAGATTTCCCTCGGGAGGGAGACACTTTATCCAGGATTTTCTGTATGCATAAGATAAAAAGAATATACCAAAACCCTGTTTCCAAGGCCCCCCCCCCATCACCACCACCCTCTCTCTTCCACCTGAAGAAGAGGATACCACATTTACCGTTCTGAGAAAGGTCACTATTTCACTTAATCCTTTGCGGATAAAAGCAACAGGTGCTTATGTGGATGTCTGAAGAAATACCTTAAAAGGTTTCCCATATGTGTTGTGGCTTAAGCTGTAAGAGCTACTGCTTATGTAGACATGTATAAAAAAAATCCACTTTATATGTATAAAATTTTGTCATTTACTGGGGGGGTGGCTTAGTGCTTAGCATGTTTGCCTCGGACCTCTGGGGCTGGGGGCTCAAATCCTGCTTCCGCTCTGTGTGCGTGGAGTTTGCATGTTCACCCCATGCCTCAATTCGGGGGATTTCCACCGGTGACTCCAGTTTCTTCCCCAGTCCAAAGACATTGTGTTGTAGTCTGATTGGCATTTCCAAATTGTCTGTAGAAAGTGAATGCCTGTGTGTGTGTGTGTGTGTGTGTGTGTGTGTGTGTGTGTGTGTGTGTGTGTGTGCCCTGTGATGGGTTGGCACCCTGTCCAGGACCCTGTGTAGGATAAGCAGTGGAGGGATGGAGGGATGAATGGATGGATGGATTAATGGATAGATGGATGGATGGATGGGTGGATGGATGGATGGATGGATGGATGGATGGATGGATGGATGAATGGATGGATGCATGGATGGACATTTACTGTGGTAAGTTTTACTAAGCTTCCTTCATTAGCTCCATTAGGTCTATTTGGTCTTTGTACATTCTGTTTTTTCCCCATTTTCCATGTTTTTCACCAAGTATTATTGGGACACAATCTTTCACACTACGTCTAACTGCAACTAATATTTATTATATTGCCACCAGGATTCGATTCATAATAATTATTGATTCATTCATTCATCTTCAGTAGCTGGTCAGGATCAGGGTGTATCCAGAATCATTGGAACACTGAGCATGAGGTTGGAATACATTCAGAATAGGATCATCATAGAGTATCGTGCACACACACACACATTCACACCTATGGGCGATTTTGACTTTCCATTCCACTTACCAGCATGTTTTTAGAAGATATGAGGAAACCAGAGAACCTGAACTAAACCCATAAAGACATGAGAACATGTGAAATTCTGTACATGCAGTAACCCGAGCTCAGGATCGAACCAGACACCACGTGTTTAAATACAAAACTGACTATGTTCATTTGCAGATTATCCACTCTGCCAGCTTTCCATCACTTAGCTCTCAACAGTCTAAAAATCCCATCAAATTTCCCTCAAAGTTTATCATTTGGCTTGCTATAAAGTCATTTGGAACATCTTGCTCCCTAATCAGCGTCCCTTTATATCTACAGCCTGCTGTCAGGAGCTGTTGACTTGAGGTAAGTGGAGATGTTAAGGCTCAATGGAGCTACTGTACTCTTAACCAGCAGCATGCACACATGTGGAAATTGAAGCTCCCAGAGGATGGCCGCTCTGCGCTTACTTCCAAACTTCACACCTCACACTCTGCAAAGATCTTATCACTGTGTGACTTGGAAAGTCTGTGAAACATTATAGAAGGCTTTTAATGACCACAAATGCACTCTGAGTCTCTTATGGCATTGGTCTGGGTAAATAGCTAAAGCTATAAAATCACATTGATATAGACTTTGTGCACTGAATTCATTTTTAAGGATTTTGGAAGGAATGCTGTGACCTTTAGCAAGCTAGCCAGGCAAATTCTGGTTTGACTGCTATTTAATAATCAACATATTATTATAAACCCACCCTCTTCATTTCAATTCGCTCATGCTTCCACTCTTTCACATTTGCATGGTTAAAGTTCACAAATTAAAATTGGCTGCCAAATTGAGGGAAATCTAATACCAGAGGTAGGATCAATTTGTTATTATAAGCATCTTTCACCTAAAACCTTTGACTTTTACTCATTTCAAAAGGAATTTAAAAAAATCTCGACTACATTTCACTACATTACAAGTCTAAACTTTAACACATCTAAACCTTAAACACGTAACAGCAAGAATGAGAGCGTATACCTGCCACTGTAATCTATCCGTTGTTATGTCCCCTCTGTTTTTTACCGAGGCAGTTTGTATTGTGCCAGCTAGCTATTAGCATGAGTCAGAGTCATCATGCTAGCTAAAATTTGAGAGGAACAAAGCTGTTGATAGCTGATGTTTTCATACATTACTTGGTTCCTTGGTTAAAGAGACACAATTGGATAGATGGCTTCATGAATAGGTGGATGGATGGATTCATGGATAGATGGATGGATGGATGGATTCATGTATAGATGGATGGATGGATGGACTCATGGATGGATAGATGGATTCATGGATAGATGGATGGATGGATTCATGGTTGGATGGATGGATGGATTCATGAATAGATGGATGGATGGATTCATGGATAGATGGCTGGATGGATTCATGGATGGATGGATGGATGGATGGATGGATGGATGGATGGATGGCTGGCTGGATGGACATTTACTGTGGTAAGTTTTACTAAGCTTCCTTCATTAGCTCCATTATGAATATTTGGTCTTTGTACTTGGTCTTTGGTATTTCTATTTGGTCAAGAATCTTTCTTGTACTTTTACTTTAAGTCAAAGTGAATTAAAAGCCCTTTCTAAATTAAAGGAATTTAAGACTTTCACCACTATAAAGATTTATTTAGACAAGTGCACTTAAGTACTTGATTAGCGAATTTGGTTACTTTTACTACCTCTGTCTAATACTAGACAGTATCTTGTGAAATTGTGGCATGACTAAGACAGGATAGGGTAGATGAGTGACAAAACAAACTTCCTATTTTGTGGAAGGTAGAAATGATATTAAAGTATGGTCAAAGCATCTAATCCACCCAAATCTAATTCCGATTACAGACAACATATCACCTCTCTTTTAACGGAATAAGTTAAAGTACAATCAGTAAGCATTAACACCTTATCGTTTGTATTCTGCTAAAGTTAGCACTTACTCCATTTGGGATATTCTACACTGAAATAGGAAAGACTGTGTGTACAGAGGCCAATATAGCCAACGTGGGTGTGCTGTTTCTCATGGACGTGAATTAGCGTGTCAAAGTTCAACAATGTTTCGGTCGCAAGATTTATTAGCATTGGAAATCTGCAATGCTCAAGTGTTGACTGCAACAAACGTTCCTGTGTAATGTAGCTGTAATTTAGTGGACTAAAAGCTTGTGTGGCTACATTTAATGTACAGCTAATTCTGTTTTCTTTTTTTTATTATTTTAGTCCTGTGTCCTTTCATAAATTCACTTTCTTTCCAGCAACATTTTAATTAAAATCTTTAAAACTTTCAGTTAAAACTTTAAATAATACACATAGTCACAGAGCAGCTTTATGGAAATCAGGATGTAGATTTAGTTCTCTAATGAGCAAACCAGAGGCAACATTGGCAAGTAAAAACTCTCTGAAATGATATAAAGAAGAAGCCTTGAGAGGAACCAGACTCAAACCAATAGGAACCCATCCTCTTCTGGGTGACACCAGATTATAAATCATTACTCCTACAATTTTATAGTGTAAAAAGGTGACAGTACTGACATATGAGCAGAGTATGTGTATGAGTTCTGGGATGAGTACAAAACAGGCTTTATTATTACAGCAGCAGTTCTTAGGTACAAATTTACAGTATGTATGCAATTATCCACTGAACCAATGGTGAGCCTGGGACATAACCTGTTTTTTGGGAACTGCAAATCATTAGGAAACATCTACACTGGAGCATGAGTCAGAAGTACAGACACTCTACAAGAACGTGAATGCTTTATGCCTAAATTTAGTCTTCTACTCAGCATGCTGTCCTTCATAAACACAGACATTTTTATTTAGATATATACATGGGATGAAGTCTTTCATTTATCAAGCTGTGGTTTCTTATCTGTAATAGCAAAAGAAGTGTTTTGTTGGAAAGCATTTTCATTCATACAGACACGGCGATAAAACATCACATTCTGAAGCCTCTCGCACTACAGGAAGACATTTCACATTATTGGGTATTAAGATAAACATCCCCGGAGGCACACATGAGTCAGAAACATTTGCAGCATCTGACTTTAGTGATCTTGTCGTCTGATTTAGAAAATGCAAGAGAGAGCGTTTAGATTTCACTCAACATGAAGAGTTATGCTGCCATAAAAGCTTTTTCTTTTATTTTTCTTTTTTTTTTTTTAAATAGACAATTGAAGTGGAAGAGGGTTTATGTACTTAATAATGCCAGCCTCCAGATTGCAATGAAGTACAAAGAAACCCACAAACCAGATGGACCGACATGTCTCACATTTTCCAGGTGGAAAATATTATCAGGAGGTCTGTCCGTGTTACACTGCCAAGGAGGGGTTGCTGGAAACATGTCCATTCCCACTTTCTTAAGAAGTTCTGAAGATATTTTACTAAGAAACATGACGTCAAGTAGATATATTTAAGCAGTAGGTAGCTCTGCAGTTTTAAAACGTCTCCTGCCTGCTGCAAGTTTAACAAAATGGGACTAAATTGGTGATAACTGTGAAACATGATCATGGACAGAACATTGATCTTCCAGTAGTTTGCTAACATTAATAATAACAGTAATCAAGTTAATGTTTCCTAATCAGGCAAACATTGAAAATAGAGCTGAAATAATTGAAGCTCCACCATCTCCCTGGTTAATGATAGTAATCAACAACAGGCTACTGCGAAACCTCAGTCCTCCATCCCGAAGACTTTCCTGTGGTGGAAATACTGACTGTTACAAAGAGCTGACACTAGAGGTTCCTCAAAATAAATGATACATTTACAGAAAGCTTCATTGTATCAATGATTATACATTTTATTTTGTTAAATAAGTTGCCCCTAAGTTGCCCCCGATGGCAAGCTAGCACCTTGCATGGCAGCTCTGCTACCATTGGTGTGTGAGTGTGCTCTCATTTGTAAGTCGCTTTGGATAAAAGCGTCTGCTAAATGAATAAATGTAAATGTAAATAACAGAACATTTTTATACTACATTCTTCCATCCATAAATTTTCTATACCGCTTATCCTACACAGGGTCACGGGAATTGTCTTTCACCACTATTGATGTCTTCTCCGTACTACTCAACAGCTCCTACCCCAATAGTCTACCCAAGACACTTTGTGCCAAGTGTCCATTACAGAATGTGCAGTACAGACATAGAGCACAGATTCAAGACTGAGGCGTTTCTGCATAATTATGTATGGAACAACCTCCAGGGAATGACCCAGTTTCAGTAGGCTTCTCTGGATCTCTATAAAGGCTGTGCATATCAGTGCCTGACCTGTTCCCTTATCACCTTCAGCTCTGTGTTTAACGGCACAAGCTTCAGTAACTAATAGTGACGGCCATAAATCAGGAGTACAGCCTGAGTTATATGAAATACTGGAGCTGTTACACATGAACTGGTTTGAAAAAGAGACACAGAGACTCATTTTATCTGATGCTTCCAAGTGAATCTAGTTTATAGTCAAGACTGTGTATAAATAGGTATTCTATGCATTTTTGGTAATAAATTAATCATTTTAAACTCTTCATAAGCCAGAAAGATGGTTGAAAAGACATTTATTAGCATTGAAGACCCAGAACAGAGACTTCTAACTAATTGGTCCAGCTCCTCATTCAGGCTGTGTGAATGAGACAGAGGTGGAGTTCATTCACTGATTGAGTCTCAGCCTGGCTATAAAGACCATGGCCACCTGTTTAATAGAAAAGAAAGAGTCAGATTTTCGTATGGAGGACATTTTTAGTTTCACTCAGGTCAAACTGTCAAACTTATCCTTATTCGTTGGTTACATTAATGTCATGGTAAATAGGCTGCACTTATGTAGTGCTTTACACTGTGTCTCATTCACCCATTCACACACACCAATACACCAATGGTAGAAGAGCTGCCATGCAAGGCACTAGTTTGCCTTCGGAACAACTTGGGTTTCAGTGTCTTGCCCAAGGACACTTTGCCAACCCTACAAATAGTGGACAACCTGCTCTACCACCTGAGCCAGAGCAACCCAGTTACAATGCTTCTTGCTAAATTCTGGTATTTTGCTCAGCTCAGATTACAGTTAGCATGTTTATTTAGCTTGTTTGTGTCACTTGTCAAAATGCACTGTTCAGTTTTTTGAAAAAAGTAGCAGCCAAAAAGTATAGCCTACAGCCTACTATACAACTTATACTCTTCACTTTTGTTTTTGATTTACATAGTTATGCAACAAGCCAAGCTTATATCTAGCTTCATTACCAGATTAGCAAGCAAGCTAACTGGACTTGCTAAATACAATAACCTAGCTCATAAATGACTTCCAGACTTTATTCTCCTTTGTAAGGTCTCTAGAAACATTGACTGAAGGGTTGCATATGACAGGATAATATTAAAGAGCGGTTATACATTTTTCTTCTTTCTTTGGGTGTAAAACAGGAAATGGGAACTAATTGCAGGTAGGAACTAAAGGAAACTGAAGGCATCTTAGACAACACGTGACATGTGATTGGTTCAAGTCAATAGTTCAAGCCAATGAGCTGCTCGCATTCTAGGCTTTGCTGTATTTCTTTTTTGAAGTAGCAGGAATCTTACATCTCTGTTAGCACTGTTTAATGTTTGGTGTAATGTTTGGTCTCACAATAACGTCATAGTGTTGTGCTGAGGTTAGCTTGGGTGTACATTTCTATTAATAGGTATTTTCTTGATTCTTGAAACATTTCTGAGCATGTTTGCCTCAGACCTCCAGGGTTGGGGGTTTGAATCCTGTGAATACTCTGCCCTGTGTCTGAGGAGCTTGCGTGTTCTCCTCTCACTCTAGGTACTCTGATTTCCTCTCCCAGTCCAAAGACATGCCTTGTAGGCTGATTGGCATTTCTAAATCATCTGTAGTGTGTGAATGTGTGTGTGATTGTGCCCTGCAGTGGCTTGGCACCACGTGCAAGGTGTCCTCCTTATAGTTCCCTGGGATAGGCTCCAAGTTCCCCCATAACTCTATGTAGGGTAAGCAGTATGCAAAAAGCATGGATGGTATTTTTTTACCTTCATAATAGTTTATGCATGACACATCACACACTCTGATGCCTTTCTTTGCAAGTGTTCTTGCATGCAGTATGTGATGAACATCGTTGACATGTATTTCAGGAACTCCTGCAGACACTGAGAGTGAAATAGTACATAATAGTGCTACACTGCCATAATAGTGGACGATCCGGAAGCAGAAATACTGTCTTGGCTATAATGCGGAAGTGCTTGTGCAAGTCCATTGTTTGGATTTGTCGCTTCACTCCTTTATAAATAATTTGCATAGATTTTCCTCTACACTATTCAATTTATTTTGTTGCTCAGATTGGATCTATGTATCATCATAGTTCACAGTCATAACCTCAAGTAACCCATTTCTGTCTTTAATGTGAATGACCCCGTTCCCAGAAATGTGCCACATGCGCACATCAATTTCTTGCCCAGATCTTTCAAACACAACTTCGTTTCAATAGGTTCCTTCCAGTTCAATTCCACAAATATCATGTACATCACCCATTCTTCCACTTTAATATAGTCACTGCTGATGCTGTCCTTCATTATTGTTTTGCTGGACTTCTGTCATGAAAAAAGCCCACAAATTTAATTCTGAGTTCTCTAATTCATGCATATGGCCACTTACTATATATTAAATGAGATGTGTGTGTCCAAACAGTACTGAACAAAATCAGATGAGAGTCACATTATGACAGAAAATCAAATTTGTGTGACTGGATATGTAAATATAGCCCAAAAGAAGAGTTTATTGAATTGTAATAAGAATTTTGATAAATTCTCATGGTCACATATGGAAGTGGCTCATATCTGATTTGAAAAGATCTTCATTTTTGTGTTCACACAGCAAAAAAAAAAAAAAAATCTAATTATATCTGTGTCCCACTGAAGTCATTTTTTTTTTAATCCAATTTGGTTGACTGTAATGTAAACATCGCGTTTAGCTCTTTACCCTGTAACGCAGGCTTATTCCTGCAAATGAAACCCCATAATCTCACAAAACATCATGACGTAGTATGGCTAATGTAATGTTCTTACTCCTTATTGAAAGCAATTTGCAGTCATCAAATTGTAATGAAAAAGTATGTCTACATTTCCATTTACAATGAAACTTCTTGTGACAAAAAACAAAACAGGATGTAAAGTGAATGGTGCGGGCACACTATGACTTGTTAGCGAGGGCAAAGATATCAGCAAGTGACAGAGCCAATCACAGGTCACATGCTGCGCAGGGCATAAGGAAAGCTTCAAATTCCAGGCTTTCACTAAAATTAATCCATCATATGAATGGATTAGTGTGTGGGAGAGAATTGCATGCAATTCTGGATCTGGATGTGAGGGGCTTGGGGGGGTTGGTGTAGCAGTTTGCTGTCTTTTCACAGCAGGCATCAACCATGTTTAGATTCATCACAACAGCTTTAGCAAGAGCACAACACACACAAGAATACTTCATCATTTAATAAGGCAATTCATCATTGTTATCCAAAAAAAACAACACATTGAGCCTCTTGTTTGATTAGCAAGTAAGTGTCTTCCATCTACATTTCAACACATGAATCAATCCATGGCCAGTTACACGCCAGAAAACGCCAGAAAAATGCTACACTGGGTTCAGGAAAGGTGTGTGTAGTAGGAATGGCTGTGGGGGAGGGGGGAGGAGTATATTTAATGGACAAAGCAGAAAAGACATTCATTACACACAGAGAGTGGGATTATAAATGGGAGACTTGGATAGTTCAAATCCTATTAGACATGGGTCGATAGACTGATAATTAGAGGGGTCATGTTTTTTCCCTTGGTCATGTTTTTTCCCTTCCATGCCTGATGGGGGTACGTGTCTGTCTCTGTCATTGTTCTGCAGATCTTATCGCCCTCTGCTGCACTGCTGCGACATTAACCACCTTCTGGTCAAGCATGTTGAAATATACCCCCACCCCACGTAAATCAGTGACCGCTGTAGCTCATACATAAAATAACTTTTTGCTAAATTTGGCTCAATGCTGAAATCTTAGGAAGCTGTATCGTATGTTAAGGGCTAGACGATGACTAAATTTCCTTTGTTGGCACCAGATTTCGGAAATATTATTCATTCATCAATGTCCTGCTCAGTGGATCCTGCGGGATACATCCTAGGTGGGATGCCAATCCATCACTGGGCACCATGCACAGTCACACATTCATGCCTAGGAGCAATTTATCTTAGGCTGTTCACCTACTGCGATGTTTTGTGAGGTGGGAGGAAACCAGACAACCTGGAGACAACCTCCGTGGACAAAAAGAGAAAATGCGAGACTCCACACAGACAATAACCCAAGCTGAGGGTCAAACCGTGAGGCAGTAATGGTGTGCCAATATGCTGCCTTTTTACAAAGAGTAGCTCTGGGTATTTCTCTAGGTTCCTCTCAATGACTCCTTCTCACAGAAATGCTGTATATTTGGCACAACTGTAAAGCATTTGCTATGACCTTAAAAGATTTGTGTGGCAGTCACACAGAGCATAATTGGCTCTCATTATTGGCATTCCTCTCTCTTCCCTGTGGACCAGAGTGACACAAGCCAGTAACAAGTATCTGTGAGCTCATGTATACAGAAGAAGGCAGTTAATGCTCTCCTTCAGTCCTGTTTAGCACCCTATGACTTTGTACAAGCACCAGTTCGAAATTGTGGGGTTTCATTCAAAAACTGAGAAAAAGGAAGAAGTGCTCCATTTATTAACCACACCACCAGTTTCAACTCAAGATGCAAAAAAAAAAAAAACTTTATATATGAAGACTATACAGTCTGTGTTGGGGAACCTGAAAGGACATCCAGTTGGTGATTCCATAACTTGGGTTATGTAAGTTATGGGGTTATAGTTATGTCACACTACCGCAATTATTAAAGTAATGGTAAAAGACATTTTAAACAACCTATATGCATGTTTAAATTCTATCTACTGCACTTTGCCAGCCAATCCCACTATAACTACACTATCACATCACTTTACTTCAAAAATTATATTATTTTTGCATTATTGTGTGAATCCATTTAACATCTCATTCCCGAAACATCCTGTTCCGTGAATCATCCATTATAGATTAAGCAAAAGCATACTGTTTAATGCCCTGTAACATTCACTCAACCCTATAAGCTGAACACATTCGACCCTATGAAATATATGGAAATAAAATCTATTAAAAGTTTCATTGTAAAGAGTTACAAAGGCCAACGATGGAATCACGCCAATCGTTTTGTTCTTCCTTCTGTTTTTACTTCCAGCATTGTCTAATTGGCCTTGCAGTGTAATAGAAGAAACCAAACTATTTTCTATAAGAAGTTTAGTTTATGCTTTAATGCTTGCATTCCAGGTAGGGCCTTGATGCACGTAAACAGAAGTGTAGAGCTGACAGTGTGGTTCTGAGACTGAGCAGCAGGGAGGATGATTTATAAGGAGTTGAACATCCTGCTTTATACATCCTGCACTGATTTCAGTAGCAGAACTCACGAGGGAGACGATCCAGTCCCTACTGAAGGTAGGAAGAAACTCAGCACGATATTTCAAAGCTTTCTGTAGCTCTGTCGCTGTTTTTCTGTCTGTGATTGAATTTGCTGTCATTTGATTCCTTAGATCCTACTGAGATATAGAGCTGTAAGATGCAAGAGCATTCGAAAAGGGGTTAAATAGAAAGGTGTTGAAACCATACTTCTATACAGTTTAATTTATGTGATTCTGCCTAATATAAGACATATATATACAACTCTACTGCAATCAAACTAGATTATTTTCCCCTTAAGAAAATGGCCAAATAATAGTTGCTTGGTCATACGTATCTCACTCAAAACTTTTATTCTATTTAATTGTGAATTAATTTAATTTTGTATATAGTTAGCTAAGTATATAGCTAGGTTGAAAGTGGTGAGCATTTAGCAACAGCCTGGTTGCCAAACTGTAACCATCATAAACACAAAACTGCCAATGACATTTAATACAAATACAGTGGTGTGAAAAAGTGTTTGCCCCCTTCCTCATTTCCTGTTCCTTTGCATGTTTGT
>JAFFST010053052.1:0-25875 GCA_022414735.1 Noturus placidus
GTGTGTGTACTGTGTTTATAATCCTGTAAAGCTGCTTTGTGACAATGTCTATTGTAAAAAGCGCTATACAAATAAAATTGAATTGAATTGAATTGAACTTTAGGTCTCCCATAGGTCTGCATTTGGATGGATTTTTATAAAGGGTGGGGACATTCCAGATTATATTTGTTTCTTTAGCGTTAGATTCAGTGGGAAAAGAAATTCAAATTCTGTGTGGGTTTAATCAGGAGTATGTGGTCGTTTGGAAAGCAGGTCATCTGGCCCAGAAGAGCAGTGGATGACTGTGTACAAAAATGTACAACTAGCTGTTTAATTTAGACTGTAATTTAGAATTTAGCATTCAGATCAGGTTCACATGACCTGTCATGTGCTGGCTAAAGAAATGGAAAATTTCTTTACTTTTTGTGGGTTCTTTACTATTTTTTTATTTAAGTGTGAAACATTTCTTTCTGCTTGGATCAAAGGCTGGGATCACACCCCATTCTTCATCTTGTCTTTGAATTTCCATTATATCTGGTTTGTCTACATACAGGTTCACCAAGAATGTGGCAGAGAGCATTGTTTCTCATCAAGCCTACGCATTTTGGAGACCGTCTTTTACAATATCCTGTGCCCTTTTCTTTTTCCCCACATGCTTTGACTTTACAGGAAATCATTCAGTATGTTTACTGTAGCAAGGCACACAAGACAACAAAGGAAAGAGTCGAGTTCTGTTTACTGTGGACAAATCTAGTGTGTGGTTGTATACTCAGTGGTGTGCGGTGGTCGCACGTCAGTGGGGGAGGTTGGTGGAAAAAAAATGCCTCTCTATGTGCTTTAAATGAACACACACACACATCTTGAATTGCTTAATCTCATCAGCGCAGTGTTATTTATATTGCTGTGCACTCTGAAGTGGTGGGCTGGCTGGCTCTGGTCCGCTCCACCCATACATCATAATGGCCAGACTGATGAGACGCAAGCTTGCTATGGCCAAATTAGTCTCATGCTTCCTCCCTTCATTATGACTGTGCAGTGTTCTCACTGTGCTTAACTACTGATTACACATTTGCCCAGCCTACAGCCAGCCATGCAATTACTCTATACAAACAGAGAACATAGAACACAGCACGATTAAAAGAGGAAAAAAATTATTATCTTTAGAAAGAAAAACAGATGCCGCTTAATAGGCCCAATAATCTCTTGTTTAATGAAAAACATAGTCAAATGCTTGCAATCTTATTCACTGGACTATTCACGAAGCAGATATGAGTTCAGCAGTGATTATCTGCCACTTGTAAGTGCATATATTCAATAATATTGATAATATGATTATAATATATATTATAATTAATAGGGTGAATATGACAATATTGGAAGACCGAATAGCTTCAGATTGTTCATCAGTTCACAGGTTGTCCTTCTTTGGACCACTTTTGGTAGGCACTAATGACTGCATACCATGAATACCTCACAAGACCAGCCGCTTTGGAGATGCTCTGACCCAGTCATCTAGCCATCACAATTTGTCAAAGTCGCTCAGAACTTTACACTTGCCCATTTTCCTGTTTCCAACACATCAACTTCGAGAAGTGATTTCACTTGCTGCCTAATATATTCCACCCCTTGACAGTCGTCTCATTCACTTCACCCGTCAGTGGTTTTAATGTTATGGCTGATCAATGTAAATTACTCTAGGGAGCATTTAATTGGACAATCGTGACGTTTTGCCTAGATACGATTCATACATTTTTAAAATCTATCTCCTGGAAGTGATGAGCTATACAATTACAACTAGAAAGCAGACAGCCAGTTAGATAGATAGATGACTTTATTAATCCCAGAGGGAAATTTCCACTTTATTTTTGCTCAGATCCTTATGCTTGCCAATTTTCCTGCTTCTAACATATCAACTTCAAGAACTGACTGTTCACTTGCTGCCAAATACAGTATATCCCACCCCTTGACAGTTGCCATTGATACTCAATGTTATTCACTTCACCAGTCAGTGGCTTTAGTGCTATGGCTAATCGGTGTATTTGTCTAGTTCTGAGCATTCATGGATAGCACAATTCATTCGTTTGTTCATTCATTCATTCATTCATTCATTCATTCATTCATTCATTCATCTTTGGTAACCACGTTTAGTTACAGTGCATCTGGAGCCTATTCTGGGAACACTCCGTGTGATGTGGAAATACACTCTGGATTGGCCCAGAGTCTGTCAGAGGGCATCATGTACACACACTGACACACTCATTGACACCTAGGGGCAATGTAGAGTCACCTATCCACCTACTAGCAGGTTTTGGGGAGAACCCAGAGGTAACCCAATTGGACACAGGGAGAACATGCAAAATTCTGCAGCCAGTAATCAAAAGTTCAAGACCCTGGAGCTGTCAGGTGGCAATGCTACCTGTTGCACGAGTAACTTCAATTACTTTTTATTGCTCTGGTGTTGGAAATACTAAATAACTGAATAAGAGTAACTTTGCTCAAACGGTCTTTCATGTCTTGAGTCCTTTTAAAGTTGCATTATATAGTATAGTTGCAATAATTCAACAACTCTCTTTATACGCGAGCTTAACATTAACATTTTGTTGCTTTTTTCTCAGCACAGGGAAATGTTTTGAAATTCATGGAACACAGATGTTACAGAGGTGGAGGACAGATACGTATTATGTTGAAATATACTAGAGAATTTCTGTAATTATCAAATAACAAAGCTTTTGTGTGCTTTGTAATCATTTTACAGTTGTGATAATGAGACTACAATCAGGACAGCATTCAAGCAGGTCATGGAGAATGGTAATTACAGTGAGGCCCACACTTCCATTTCAAGAGAAGAAGCACAGCTCTCTCTCTCTCTCTCTCTCTCTCTCTCTCTCTCTCTCTCTGTGAGATCTCATTCTACATGTTCATATTACAGAGCCACTGTTAAGCAGCCATAGATCTTTCAGCATCTGGAGTCGATCGTTGTGTACTGACACATGAACTACTCTCAGGCACTGACCTAACCACCAGCAGCCATGTACTTAGTCTGTTTGGACCTTATATCACTCCGTGTGTTTATATGAAAAGATTTAGCTTCAGGGCGAGATGTTGGAGGGGGGTCGTTTAGAGATAAGAGACTGACCTCCCTTTCGGGAGCGCTTTGGTACTCTAATGAACAGGCAAGCTCAAACATGTCAGAGCTGAGTTATGGAGCTTTAAAGAAGCAGGGGACCTGGTCTTTAGAGTTTCAGTCATTCCTATGAAGCCAAACTCCTGTGCAACGTCATCATGACAGAATCTTAAACTAATTCCGGAAATACACAAATTTAAAAGCATTAAAAAAAAAGATTATGATTGTCATTGTAGACCATTTCAGAAGGTCTTGCTGTTTTAGATTTTTAAAGAAGTTTAAATTATAGGGCGGCTGTGGCTCAGTCGGTAAAGCAGGTTGTCGACTAATCCACTAATCGTAGGGTTGGTGGTTCGAATCCCGGCCCGGGTGATCCCATGCTGAAGTGTCCTTGGGCAAGACACTGAACCCTAAGTTGCTCCCGATGGCAAGCTAGCACCTTGCATGGCAGCTCTGCTACCATTGGTGTGTGAGTGTGTCTCATTTGTAAGTCGCTTTGGATAAAAGCGTCTGCTAAATGAATAAATGTAAATGTAGTCTTTGACTCAAGAGGGGTTAAAAATTTCTGGAGTTCTTATAGGTCTGAAAACCATGCCAAGATTTCAAAATAGCACTTAAAGCAATACATACTGTTGCAGTGGGTGTAGTTTATACCAACAATGTGGATGAAACTTGTCCTTGTTTTGCACAAATAGGGTGAGGTAAAGTAAAGTAAAGGTCTGCAGCACTGTGGGATTTAATTCCCCATCATTTTCTCTGACTTTCCTCTGTATTTGACAGGACACTAAGCACTACTCTCTACTTTCAGTAGTTTTGAAACTAATGACTATGTATCACAGAACATGTCATGATGCCTTGTTAAGTTTCCCAGAATCCATGGCTCGGATACTTGTATGCCACTTGTATTAAGGTGTGTAAGATTTTGTTAATAATGGTAATGTTAATAATAAGACATTATTATTGAGTTGGGGAAGAAAAAAATATATTGAAATACTCACAAGTACTGAACTGCTACATGCTGCTTAATCAGTCAATCATAATTGGTGGGAGTTTTTGGACTTAAAGGTCATGACAAATATATCTTTTACCAACAGTAGCAAGAGATCTGGCTAGTGTGAGAGATCAAGATAAAGGAAAGGCTGGAAACACAACTTAGATTGGTTAAGAGTATTTACAGACAAAATATATTGTGACCAAAGATCAGATAATAATAATTGACATTGGCTCTTAAAGTGATGTATGGGGACCCCTTGGATTCTGTGAGGCATAGTCAGTGCATCTGTGATATATTTCTTCATGTTTAAGTTATTTATTGTTGAGTTGTGATTATTTATTGTTATACTTATAGTTATTGGCTAATTTGACTTGAATTCAATGGGTTGTATCCAAAAATCAATAAATGAAAAATAGGTATAAAAAATAGATCAGCCTATAATTTAAACAATGGAAAGTTCAGAAAAAAAACAAACAAACACAAACTCTTATTTCTCTAATAAATAGGCAAGATATTTTGTATGAGTTTAAATGATGAGTTTACTATTTGAATAGTTGGATTATTCTCAGTGGAGGTCAGTGAAATTTATTTTACTGTTAAAGTTTGAAAACACATGACCTTTGACATAGATGCTTGTGTACTTACAGTAGGCATAACATCATTGACAATTTCAATTAAACCCCCCATAGGTTTTTCCATTTGTTTCCTTGGTGTTATTTTGACTTTTCTAATTGTCATAAATTGACTGATCTATAGAGTCAGGCTAATGCTTAACAATTCCAATCTTTGAAGTTGTTCTACCTGCTCACATGCACATCAAAACTAATTATTATGCAAATCTTGCAATGCTTGACAATTCAATAATTGTGCAGCATATCTCTGAGACACTGCCCTGTAGTAATGCATTTCTGCAGCAGCTTTTGTCTCTTGCTTGTAATTATGTATTATGTTAGAGCGGATCTAGTGTGACATTAGCAAATTTGTAACAGGTTGCACAATTGACGGGTTAATGTTTGTGTTAGTATTGTTTCCTTTACTTTCAATTTCATCTTATATAAGTGTTTCTACTCTCACTGAGAAACCTACACAGGGGTTTCTTTGCTGGAGTCTTGTACAACTCTTTCTTCTTGCATCAGAATCTTGGAAAAGTGCCCAAACAGACAACCTGCTTGATGCAGCCAGTGATGAATGACCGTGATGATGATGGGAGTGTAGGGAGAGCTCAATGTGCTGCTTGACAACAGCAAGCTGCTGCTCAGTCGAAAACGGGCGCTCAAGCCCAATTCCTCATCCCTGTCGCCTGATACTGAGCACTACTGCAGATACTAGTGCTAACTTGCCAGGTCCATCCTCTCTCACCTCATTCTGCTTTCCATTTACTTTGCACACTCTGGGTATTGATGTAGACCCGTAAACAAATTGGGTCCTTGAAAGAGGACCATCTTTGAGCAACAGTTCTGATTGATTTTGCTTCTCACCTTCATGAATAGGCCATTAAAATCTAGAGGCTGATAATTAGCTGCCAGAAAATATTGCTCTTTTGATGTACACGGCTGTTCTATTGCCTCCATTGTGGTGCAGTAATGAGAACGGGCCTTCTCGCATGGTGAATTTCAATAATTGTGAAGGAAGCTGTTGGCTTTAAAAAGCAGCATATCTCTGAGATAATGCCCTGCAGTAATGCATTTCTGTAGCAGGTTTTGTCTCTTTCTTGCGAGTATGCATTATGTTAGAGCTTATCTGGTGTGTGCACCATGTTCGAATAGACATACTAAACTGGAAGCAAATAAGACATTAAGACGTCAAGGACACTACCTGTGTTCAGGCATGCATAATTAACTAGTAGTATATCTGACCTTGCTTCCATGGAACACAGCTAACATATAAGGCATAGTCTTACTCTGTGGTTCTGTATTATTCATAAAGGGATAATATATTGTTTAGGAATGGTAAATTTATATTATTATGAACTGGCCAAATTGACATTTTAAAATAAAATGTTCCACACTGTATCTGAATGGAATTCTGTTATATGGCTACACTGTATACTAACATGCCAACATATCCACTTTGCACTATGATCTCAGAACTTAATTAAAATAAATAAAGTAGGTAGACTTTTATAGGTAAAGTAGGTAGTACATTGTTCTTTCCTTTAAGTAAATAAAACCCTGTACAATAAATGGATTAACAAGAACAATTAAAAAAAAGAAATGGAGTTAACCCTATAATTATGAAGTAATCTAATGCTGTTACTCGCTAACATGGCGACATTCAGACAAATTTTGTGAGAGTGCAGACTAACATCTTTGCAAAAACAAAATTCAAACAGTTACATACAGTATATACAGATGAGGTGAATAATATATCAATGTGCTTGTTCTAATAAGTTATCTTTTCTATAGTAAAAAAAAAAAGTCTAATAATAAACAGCCTAAACAAATCTGTTATTTAACAAAGAAAAAATCATTTAAACAATTGCTGGTATGCGTAACTTCACTTCTGTGAAAAGATGTCTATTTACCACTTTGAGAAGGAGTCTCCAGTGTCAGTGCTTTGTAACAGTGAGTAGGTTTCCTCCAAGGGAAAGTCATCCGGACGGAGCACTCGATAACATTACAAGCTGCATTTTTCTTATTAACTCCGAGTAATGGAATGACTTATGTTAATAACTGTTAGAATAAACAATAATTCCAGTCAGAATGTAAGTGATAACAGGAACTAATTTGTTTCATGGATGTTCCATAACATTAAATGTAACTATACTGTAGATAGATAAACGTCATGCATAGATCGATTATATGTTGCATCATTATTTTTAAATAATTAATAAGCCAATCATGGGCTAATTGCTGTTGTATAAGATGAATGAAACAATTTTGGAAGTGATACTATGGAATATAATATGTAATATCCAACTTTGCATTAAACCACACTGTCATTGTTTATTTTCTCATAAAAGCAAAAACAGTGCTTGTAATTATTCATGAACATAGTGTGAAGAGAAGTTGAGAACACAGACAGATGATAAAACCCTGTGGAGATCCATGGCTTCACTGTACTTCAGGTACTATATTATGATGAGAAACCGTCATATCGTTTCCATTGCTCTGGCTCAGTGATGTGTCTTCCTCTTCATGGAGTGATACAAGAATATATGAAGCACATTAATACGATGAGGGGCCTCTGCTGCTCTCCCAGCAGGATTAAGCAAACTGGTGGTTCAGGTAGGAAGTGTTTATGAACTGCATGTAAAGACATTGAAAAATTCCCCCAGTCTCATAAAGGAGAATCACCCAGAGGCCTGGAATGATATAGAGTTTTGGCAAGGTAGATTAAGCATGAAAAAAGAAAGAGCTGCGAAAACATGACCTACAGGGGAATACACAAACTTACTACAGGTCTTACACCAAACTCCAGATGAGTGTCCTGAGATATTAACAAGAATTGGAAGCAGTCGATGACTACCACCCACGTCTGATCAAACAAAAGCAGTGTTGTAAAGAAGATACAGTATTAAGAAATACTGATGTATATTCAGGCAGTAGGACAGTAGTAAAAACACTGTACTAAACATAGTGCCATGAATAGACATTTAAAAGAATTCATGAGTAGACGAGTATGAAGGTATGAATGGTTAAGGTTTTAGTAAGAGTTAGGAACCCTAGCTTGCAGCTTTTATTCAAATAAAATCCAACATATTTGCTCTTTCTTGAGTTTATACAAATTTTTAATCACTTTGCCATAGAATAATCAGATTTATAACAAAACCTTTATAGTAGTTATTTTATTAGAATAAACCCTCAATGGTGATTCAGATGAAAATAAATATTTTTGAACATATATGCTTGAAGTTATTAAAAGTTCCTTCTATGTCATTATACACTATACAGCCAAAAGTATGTGGACACCTGAATATTAACTATCCCATTCCAAAATTATGGGCATTAATATTTAATTGTCCTCGCAGTCTTCTGGGAAGGCTTTCCACTAGATTTTGGACTGTGGCTGTGGAGATTTGCTCAACCAGCCACAAGACCATCAGTGAGGTCAGGCACTGATGTTGAGTGAGGAGACCTGGGACACAATTTCCTTTCCAACAGTTCAGTGGGGTTGAGGTCAGAGTTCTGTGCCGGCTACTCAAGTTCTTCCACACCAATCTTGGCAAACCACGTCTTCATGGACCTCACTTTATGCACTTGGGTATTGTCATGTGGGCTCAGTCCTTTAGTTCTACTGAAAGGAAACTTAATGCTACAGTATACAAAGACATTCTAGGCAATTGTGTGCTTCCAACTGTATGACAACAGTTTGTGGAAAGCCCACATATGGCCGTGGTGATCTAGTGTATCATTGTCATATGAATTAATAAAAAGCACTATTCAGCTCAACAAAACAAAGAAGGGCGTCAACATGTTGTTAGCTACAAAAATGTCACGGTGTTTATAATTCCCACATTATGCGCCTCAAGCTTCAAAACAAATGTGACATCAGACATTCAAAGAGCACTGTGGACAAACATATTTTGGAGGCAATTTTTGGAGAATGTCCTTCTTGGATGAGGTTTAGATTAATTGTAGCCTATAGTAAAACATGCTGGATTTAATGCATAGCATCAGGGATCCCCATGTGCAAAAACATCTGTGGAAATCTCACAATGTAGCACACACTTCTCGGCAACCCAAACAAAAGTAGCTTCCAAATAGCTTTCTTTACTTATGGGAGTCATAAAAGTTATCTTCCCATTTCCAGACATTCCAAATAATATTTGGAACATTTACATTTTACTTCAGATGTAACAAAAATTTGATGTATATGTTTTTTTTGTTGTTTTTTTTTAAAGTTGGGTTTTAGCCCTGTCCTGGTTTACTCCTAACTACTTTCTGGTTAAGTAAGAAATAAAACATGACAAGGCATGCTGGGTATGCATCCTGATTAATTTCCATGTCCAGAAGTGTTTTACACATTTAATACCACAGCAATGTGACAAATTTATTTATTTTGTTATTGATTAAAGACACATCATACATTTTATCCATTTTCTGTATAGTTACATTTATTATTGTGAAAATAGTTATAATTCATATAACTAATTCCCCAGTCATAATTCACAAGACTTTCTCTTTTTTTATATACATGCAGCTGGTCATGTTACAGCCTTGCTGAAAAACAAACATAACTAGGAAACAAACAAAAAAACAATAGAAACCCTCATAGAATTTGTAATGGTTTTAATCATTATAATGGGAACTGTATTGGTTTTAATGGAAATTGTTTTGATGGCATGATATTTCGGGGCGGCTGTGGCTTAGGTGGTAGAGCAGGTTGTCCACTAATCGTAAGGTTGTCGGTTCGATTCCCGGCCACCATGACTCCACATGCCGAAGTGGGCAAGACACTGAACCCAAAGTTGCTCCTGATAGCAAGTTAGCACCTTGCATGGCAGCACTGTTACCATTGGTGTGTGAGTGTGTGTGAATGGGTGAATGAGACACAATGTAAAGCACTTTGGAAAAAAGCGCTATATAAGTGTGCGATATTTACCATGTCTAGTGGATACCATTAAGGACAAATAATTGTAATTGTGATGGTTTTAATGGTTGGCTTATGGTTTGTTATGGTATTTGTAGTGGAAATCATTTGAATTTCTGTGAAGGTTGTGGGGAGAGAATGTAACATTTCTGTCCAGAAAACGCTCCTGTGTCTCAAAATGTAAAATTATGGTTTTATCTGTGACTATTCAGAATCAAAGCTGTGACACTGGAGACTCCTTGCATTAATGTTAAATTAAGTACCAAACAATTTTTTAATTTTTAGTATTTAGAGCATCCACCACACTCGAACGAACACTTTAATATAAACCTTGCAGGTGATACTATCGTCAGAGCTGCTGTTATAGAAAATTAATCACCTTTTGACCAATCAGAAGAGAATTCAACAGTGCTGTGGTATAATGTGGGAACCAAATCTTTACTCGGTGTAATTAGCATTTTGCACAGATGCATGTTTATAAATTCTACAAACAGAAAAAGTGATGCCTCTTTCATTTTTTTCTCCTATAATCACCGGAGTGTCTAGTCAGCTCCTAAACACAGATGGCTAAAGTATCCAAAGATCCCTTCAGACAGTCACCATGTTTATTTCTTTGCTGCTCCAAGTTTCTAAGCACACCACTGTGTGTGTCAGCGAAATGTATTTAAAGACATCCTCTAAAGCCACCTTCAAAGCACTTCAGTGATGCACTGTGTACAATTAGAGTTTGTTTAGCTTTTGCAAAATGCCTGACTGTCATAGAAGATAAAGTGCTGTTTGGATCATTTTCCTTCACTTCTGTTTGGAACCTGGTTTATTCATTATGGCATGGACTTATGATTGATTTTACCTGTGCTCAAAGAAGTGTTCCTACAAAATGACATTATTAATCATAGTCTGCCTTGATATGTCAGTTGATTTTGTACTAAACATTACCATCTTGCCCTTTTGCAGTGCATTAATTGATCAGTCCAGTCATATTTGATAATAGTAGAATAAAACTGAGGTCTGAGTTCATGGTGAGCTGATCTTAAACTAATGAACATATGAAAGCTTACTTAATTGGGTGGTTCTCCTCATATACTTCTGACAGGACTTTCAGACTTGGAAAATCTTCGTGATGAAAGGGGGGAAACAAGGTAAATCTTTTTGATGAAAGATTCATAAAGCTCAGCTCAGAGACACACAGGCGGACAGCAGGAATGCTCTGAGTTGTATGCTAAGTGAAAGCTGAGTCCAGGAGACTATAAAATGCAATTATTTTTGCATTATACCGTATAGGGTTCAAGTACTTGTTGACTGGAGTGGGCTGGATTTAATTGGTTTTGGCTACAAGACTACAACACCATACTCCTTTTAACTGTCTTCTGTGTAACACTAGATTTCTACATATGAGTTTTTTCACGCTGGTTGAAAAAGAAATCTGGATAGAACTTTACATTTACTGCATGAAGATTATCTTTACAGTAACAGGGGCATCATTCAGCCATATGCTTTGTATCATGGTTTAATTCATGCAGAGCATTTTTCTTCCCCATCATATCCATGTAATGACTTGTGCTACCATGTACATTAGTTCCATTATTCATACACTTGACCAAATTTCAAGATTTCTCATTTTGCCATATACTGAATATTTAGATAGCAGTTAAACTACAATACGTTTCATACATCACACAGAAATAATCAGTACCACATCGTTGGGTTCAAGTCAGAGCTGTTCATTGTTACGTCAATTTGTAATTCCTTACTGATTGCCCTACTTTTATGCTGGTTATAAAGGCTGGATCATTCCTGCCAACTCTCATCAATTTCTTATTTATTCGATTCTCCTTGATCCCTCCATGAGCAATTTCCTTCCCTAAGCAGACAGACGAATATAAAAAATAAGCTTAAATTACAGCGCTGTTGAATTCTCTATTCTGATTGGCCAGAATGTGTTGGCTAATTTCCTATAACAGCAACCTTGATAGTAGTTCCAGCTAGTTCTCTAATAACTTTTTATATTACACAGAGATGAGTATGCTGGATGCTCCACGTAAACTGATTAAAATGTGTGTAATTGCTGATATGTCAAAAATTTTGTGGTGAAGTGTCTATCACTAGTAACTATGAGAGGAAAATAATTGTGATAAATAAATGTCATTTTCCAATATGAGAAAGGCTTCAGGACAGACAGCTTTGTGGTTTCGCTGCAACATGACAAGATGTGTTTTCTTTTGTCTGATTAACTTAAAGAGAGAGAAAGTATAAAGTGAGGCTGGGGATAGAATGACTGATTATAGCTGCTCTACCATTAGTGATTACCTGAACTAACTTTCATTGTGGATACTCCCAACATTAAATGTAATTATAAATGGATAAAGTGATTGACATATGATCACTTAATTAATTAATGAAAGTATAAGCATTTGCACATTGCTGTGGCATAAGAGGAATAAAACACAAATAATATAATCACAAATAATCTGCTGTGGACCCTAACCCTAGAAATAAATGTTATTGGAAAATAATAAACTTTGCTTCATGATGGGTTAAATCACACCATCCTGTCGTCGATCATTTTCTGTCATTGTTTTATTCCTTACATTTTAGACAAGGCAATAAAATGACATTCTCTTTTTTTATTTTTACTACCACCATCTATTGAAATATTATGCCGAATATAAACTATACTTTACTGACAACTGCACTTCTCAAAATGTCTCATTTTTTTTTTTTTACATTTAGTTCACATTGATTTTAAGTATTGCAAAAATATATTAAGGCTAAGACTCTGGATTACTGATTAGAAGTTTGGGGGTTCAAGCCCAAGCATTGCCAAGAACTTCCTTTAGCTTAAAAGGTTTGTAACAAAGTATTGGCAAATCCATTGGCATCTAGCTAGCTAATTTTATTTCAAAGGACAATAGCAACTGACCAACTCAGCTGAGCTAGTTAAATTGGTAAAATAAATTCAAATAAAATTATTATGGGTCCATCTGGTGGCATGGAGGACCAAGCAAGAAACAGCCCTGGTTGTTAACACAATTCATCAGACTGTGACAATCCCAGCTTCAAAATCTTGTATAACTGTGACGTGCCTCTGTTTTTGAGTAACATTGTACGTTTAACTCCTGTGCAACTGTCTGAGAAGGTGATAGGGCCTTAGTTATGTCTGAGGTCTACATATCGATATGCACAAGTTCAGTAATTCCTGACTATGCTTGTGTAAAGCAGCTTAGTGACAAGAAAGTGGGTGGTTTAAAAGTAATTTGTTCTCCATCTCATGCATTTTACATAACACACTCTGATACTCCTGACAACCCAAAGTGGATTCTGGAAAACTGCGGCAGTAGAGCCACTGAGGTAAACGCTGCAGGTTTCCAAGAGTGTAGCACGGATGTAAGGCAGATCCAGCCTCTGTTGTAATCTCTTTATTTACCCAACTCACTTCTGTAACCATAAACACTGGACAGAAAGTACAGGGACACAAATTTGAGCAATCCATCAACCCATCTGACAGGTTCAAAGGAGAACACCCATATTCTATGCTACAAGGTCAGTTTATTCACCCTTTTTTAAAAAGTAATAAGAGGGTAGCCTCATCTTCAGATTACACGTTAGCCAGGAAACTGTCCTAATCTCATCCTTTTAGATCTTCAGACCCATATTTTCCTAGAAGGACTTATGAAAGAAGTTTCCCTATGATAATTTTGGGAGTAATGGAAAAGCGGTCCCAGACTAACCTCTCCTTTAGCTTTTCATCAACCATTAAGGCTATACTTCACTAAAACTGTCTGAAAGTCTGTCTGAAGAAATGAAAGCCTGTGACCTGGATATTTTTTATGTGCAACAAAAAAAAAGATTACTGAGAGCTGAGCATCGCATTATAAGATTCAGGGAGGGATAACAGGCTGCTTACCAGCTGTATTCCTAGCCATAACAGAAATATTAAATTGTATCATGTATGCTCGAATTTTGTTCAAATAGTCTAGATTTGTCAAATATCATTCTACATTGTCATATTTATCTATCAATATTTCTCAGAAATGTTAGTCTCCGAGGCCAGGAACAATTAAGGTATGTTTTGATGGACTACAATAAGACAACAGCATGATGGCAGAGGTTGTGTGTGTGGATGAAATCCAGCCTAAGCATGTCTGGCAATGGAGACAACAGAAAAAACCACAATAGCCAAACCACTGAGCTTTTTCCATCACAACACTGTGCTAATATTGGTCAGCATTTTCTAGTCCTAGAGTACTCATGCACAACACATTTGAACGTTTTCCCTGTTTCTACTCATAACACATCCATGAAGGGTTTGCTAATGAGCTGATGAGTCTCACACATTGAAATCATAATGAACAGTGAAGATTGGCTTAGAGTAAAATAAAGGATTGGCTTACTGTTTATAGCTTTCTGGTTACACTTTACAATAAGAGTACATGAATAAACATGAACTAATACCTGAATTAATACTTCCTTACATATGAACTAATGATGAGTTAAGGCATGTACTAATCATGAACTAATGAAGAGCTAACCTTAACTAAGACATGAAGCTTGTGAATTCATGCATGAATAGCAACCATTTTAACTACGTTTGTTAGCTAATTTATTAGTTAACACTCAGGTGTAAACTAAATCAAATTTCCCCCTGTGGGCAAAGGAGCAGTGCCCCAGGCCATAGCCACCCAGAGCATGAACTAGTACTACAGTGGGATTTGAAGAGAAATGGATGGAGAATGATGCAAAATGGGTTGAGATTGAATGATTGGTGTTCATTATTAGTGCGTCTTTATATGTTCGATAATGAGGACCTGTATATTAAAATTATGAAAGTAATCCAGCACCATCTACATCGTAGATAAAGTGTACACACCATCTACATCGTAGATCTAACTCATCATTAGATCATATTTAATTAACTATTAATTCAGGTATTAGTGCATGATTAGTCATATATTATTAGTGTAAAGTGTTACCGCTTTTCTTTTACAATTTTGTTCTTGTGACGCCTAATAAAATTTCACATACTCTGTCCAGTGTGTACCCCGCCTTGTGCCCGATGCCTCCTGGGATAGGCTCCAGGTTCCCCGTGACCCTGAAAAGGAGTAAGCGGTCGGAGATGGATGGATGGATGGATGGATATTTCACAACCTGAATTTTTCAGATTAGGTTGATTGAAATGACGCAGGTGAGTTTAAGCAGGAAAACAGTTATACAAATATATTAGATTTTGTATTTCATAATTAAAAAAAAAAAAAAATCAAGGCAATGATTAAATTAATAGTTTATATGAATTGACTTGGAAACACTTTATATTTAGGCTGGATGAACTATTTATTAGCAATAGTTCACTTCAAACAAATCAAATGAAGCAATGAACAAGACACAACAGCATATGCTGATATTATGAAAAATAATTCACAATTGTCACGTCTCGAGACATAACAAGGGTAGGACAGATGCAATTGCAGTTTGACAGTTTTATTAATGAGAGACCCCAAGGGCTGACTATGGCTGACACACGTAAAACAACAGCCAATGACAGGACAGGGAAGAGACATAACGGGAAACATAACAAAAGCACGTACCCAATCTACACAATGTCACGATTGTCAACATACGAAAAGCAGGTGCCTGGGCACCTTGCTCATGCACGCGTGGCCACATGCTCTCCCGCACGCTGCTTAAGAAGGAAACCGTGACAACGACAGAGTGTTGTGATGCTGCCCTAAGGTGAAGTGGACTCACTGTTACCACTGTGAAGCTCATTGTTTGCCAATAACAGCACTTCTTACAGTGTTTTAATCTTCTTGTACCACTGCAATATGCCAATAATTAATTTAAAAAAAAAAAAAGAATAATGAGCATCATAACACTCACAAGAAACTGGGAAGCATGAAGTCATTTGTCCTGAAGACTACTATGATGGAAGACTGTTACAAAGTACTGACACTGGAGACCATTACATAAATGTTAAATAAACATCTCCTTACTGAACAGAAAGCTTCACCATATCAAACAATAGGTTATATCTGTTTCTTTTCATTTGAAAACATCTGTTTATTGTTTGCCTTAGATTATGTGGATTGTCCATCATCTGGAAATGGTAATGTTTTAAAACAAGTCTATTAATAGAAACATGTGATTTGTCTTGCGGATGTGCAGTTAGGGAAAATGAATCAACACCTTCTATGAATTCATCACTGTAATGTATTGTAATGTAGTATTAAGTTATTGTATCAGCTCTTCTATTAATTCATTTTGCAAAAAAAAAAATTAAATAATTAATAACACCTGTAATAATTAATGTTTAATCGATCCACAATAGTCAATATGAATTTATGCCTTAATTAATATGTTTAGTTTAATTAATGACAAAATTAATACATGTGAATAAATGATGGATTCCAACATTTAGGAACGATTGATTTCAGTTGATCTTCAGAAATACGCAGTTAGTTAGTTTATGCTCATTCATATTTAGTCATGAATAGAATAGTGAACTAGAAATTCCATGTATAAATAGTGAACATTTTACATAAAAATTAATACATGACCTTTCTTCCTTACCTATTATTTATTAATGAATAAAATTCCACATCAATAACATCCTTAAGGCGAGTCAGCATGGAAGAAAAAACTCAACACTCTTCCTGGCCTTGGTTTTGAACTTGTGCCTTGTTGAGTTGGTGTAATAGGACACAACCGCTGTGTTTTGACATGCATTTTCAGCACTTGTCTAACATTAGACCTACTCCATCTTTTGATCTCGCAGCTGGATAACACACTGTAAGAACCAGTGAGCACAAAAGCCTGAGAAACTCCTAAACTTGAGTTCATTCCATGGGCCTTGGTGTAATAGCTCTAATGAAAGTTACAGCATGGCATTGTTTTAGCATTTACTCATTGTACAGCATACAAATAGAGCCACACAGCCGAATCCTAAAGATCAAACGCTGTAGTAATTTAGCAATACTTGTAATTTTCTCTCAAATGGATGGGTTCAGCCTGAGATTAGCATAATTACATCTGGGATTATAGTGAAGTTTGTGATTAAAGCATATTTGTGATTCGTGAGTGATTAAGGAAAAGTTGACCTGGACTTCTTTTCCTGGACTAATCATTTATGGATTATTATACAAATAGTATTACATTTACTATCTAAGGACTAAAACATGGCAGAGTGTGCAGTTATAACAAACTAATTAACAATGGGGTGGTGTGATGACATGAAGCGGACGGCCATATAAAGTTTTATTTTCTAAACTAGCATGTCTCAGAGTGTTTGAATCCTCTTACACTGCAGCAATTTGCCAATGCTAACAATTTTTATTTATTAAGAAATGACGTGTGGGGTGGGAGGGGCTGTTATTGGGGTAAAAAAATATTGATTCTGTATTAATATATTTTGTTGTACTCTGAAAAGTGTATGAGAATCAATAAAAAATATAAATCCAAAAAAAAAAAAAAAAGAAATGACATGTAATGCTTTTCATTCATTTATATGTAATATGTATAATGAGGTGCAACATCTGTGAAATGTAAACAGGTGTTCCTTCAGCAGCCACTCTTTTGTTCTCTCGATGATAATAAGACAAAAAACGCAGTTTGTCATGTTACCAAGAAATCACAAAACCCTCTGTCTCAAAGACATTCATGTGTAAAATAACAGCTTCAACAGCACTGAATTTTACAAAGAACTGACACTGGAGAGTTCTTCCAAAAAAGAAATTTCAAAAATGATGCATTTTTAAGAACATGTGACTCTCTGCCATATAAGTCCCAGTGAAAGTTGCTATTATAGAAAACAATAACATGTCATGTCAGCACCGGTTCTAGCTATGATTTGGTTGCCTTCAGTTTTGACTTCCCATCAGGTCCCTGAGATTTTATCCAGATCACACAACCCTGTCACATGCTATTCCTCTCCATTTGATTACAATCATCTGCTTTGTGTTTCCCCTTTTAATTAGAATTATCCTTTGATTCAAGTCCAGATCTTCATTTGTCTAGGTGCTAAGTTGCTGTTGAACGTTGTGTATTTTACGTCTAGTTAATGGCTTGTTAAAAAAAGGAGTCTTGGTTTGACTTTGTATGTTTTGTTTGTCTGTTACTTAATAAAATGCTTGCACTTGCACCCATGTCCTCCATTACATAACAAACATATAAGAACAGGTGCATGAATATAAACATTGCAGTCAGTACTACTGCCAGAGCTATCCTGATATAGAAGAATAATCAACACCATCTGACTAGTCAGAATCGAGAACTGAACAGCACTGTGGAATAAGAATATCTAATGTGGGTGCAGATGTTGAAATACATAGTCCAAAGATACTCTGACTGCTTAGACCTGTTAAAAATATTATCCTGCCAGCCTTATTGTAAAGGGTCCAGAAATAATATGACAGAAAACAGCAACAGAAAAGCAATGCAGTGAGTTGGCTTATATAGAGTTCCCATGACCTCAAACCATGGATTCTTTTGGATGAAAGCTAATGACAGCACTTCTTCTTATTGTCGTTTCCTACTTCTCTGAAAAAAAAGTATAATTCCAGGATAATATTCCATGTGGTATTGTTTTAATCTCCAAACAACGACCACCATTGTATGAATTAGTCTTAGGAATGATTGGATCCGAGTTCTTTAAAATCCTCTTTATGCTCCAAATGTTAAATGCTTAGACACCCTAGATAACTATAAAAGAAGTGGCTAGTGCAATAAATCAGAGGATTTCAAGTCATCATATACTATGTATGTGTAATGTGCAGTCAAATGACTACTTTTTAACTGCATTATTTTTCCTGGAGAACTCTAAAAGAATGTTACATCATATTGTTATATTGGTTTGATTTATAGTAAGACATAGATTTCCACCCTGTCTTTTCAGACATCATGACTCATAGCAAGCTAATGTCAGAATTAATCAGAATGCACAGTGAAATATTCATAAAGCCACAGGGCACAAGTTCAGACTATAATGTTTTAAATAGCTTGGAACAGTTGTCGAACATTTTCCTTATTAATTATATTACACTGTTAAAATAAAAAATGCTGGGTTATAACCCAATTGCTAGGATGAGGGGATGGGTCACTTTTCTGGGTTATTTCCTATGATGTTAATCCAACTTTTGTTAAAGTAGTTAACTCGGATTTGAGTGATCAAAATGAGCTGATTCATTTTCAATAACAGCAGCTCTGACAGTAGTTCTGCCTGCAAGACAAATTAATACTTGTTCTAAAATGTTATCGTTTCTAACTACTCACGCAGGGACATTGCAGTGATGTTATTTACCAGAGAACAACATACTGATATAGTGAAGGAGATATTTTATGTTTATGGACTTATTTCAATTTATTTAACATCGGCCATTGTAATCTTTGCAAAAGTGTCTTAGAATAAATCCATGACAAATAACAAAATTTCTACTACTGTAATGATTCATTTTAATTTTACTGTGCATATTACCTCCTTGACTTCACTTTAACATTACCCAGAACCCAGCTTTCATGTTCAGGGATTGAAAAAAACATCCTTATTTTGGTCTGCTATAATGGTCCTGAAGGGCAAGGCACCTAATAAAATAACTAAAAAAAACCCCCAAAAACATACATACAAACATAAAAAGAAAGGAGGAGCAACTTTAAATAAAAGCTGGCAATAAAAAAAGAAAAACATTTACCCAGAACTTCATTAATGCATTAATGTTCATAGATAAAAAATGTAGTACAGTATATGCATTTTGTATTTGCATTATATATTATGTATTTTACATCCCAACAATCCTTAGACCTGCGTGAGAGAGAGAGAGAGAGTGAGAGAGAGAGAGAGAGAGAGAGAGAGAGAGAGAGCAAGAGGGACACAGAGCGAGACAGAGATCTCTGTCCTCAGCCAGGTACTTTGCAATTTATAATCCATGTGGTGAACACATGTCTACTGTCCATAGACCAATTGATTCGTTCTCCCTCTCACGATTTGACAGGCTCTTATCTCTTTTGACAGGGTTATTCATTTTCCAAAAGGGTTATTCATTTTCTAAGAATGTATGAAGAAGCTCAAACTTGAAGATAGTCAATGTGACCTGGTGTGCCCCACGAAATATTGTGCAAATGTGCAAAAGCTCAGATATAAGATATAACCAACATAGAAGCTTGGGGTACAAGGCAGGGGACACCCTAGATGGGGTGCCAAACCATTACAGGGCACAAACACACACACAATCACACACTATAGACAATTTGGAAATGCCAACCAGCCTACAGTGCTTGTCTTTGGACTGTGGGAGGAAACCGGTGTACACGGAGGAAACCCCCGAAGCACAGGGTGAAGGCAGGATTCAAACCCCCAATTCCGGCAGTGTGAGGCAAACATGCTAACCACTAAATTAAATTCACTTCAAGGGAGGTGCAAGAGAGGCTGGTGAGAGAACAACTGTGATAGCTGCTATAAACAATTGATAACAGGAACTAACTTGCATTACACATGTTGCCCAACACTAACTTTGTAATTATAAATTATTAAAAAGCCACATTTGCTATGCTATATGAGGAATAAAACATTTCAAGATATGCTGTTTGGATCACACTTTGCTTCTGGTGGAGGAAATAAGACTTTATAACAGTCAGTGTCTTAACACCGACCAGTCACCATTTTAATACATTTTAATACTTTAAATAGATGAAGAGCCTTCATCTCCACAAAAGACCTACAGAAAGTAGTTCCAAATGCAAGCATTTAGGTTGAGCTGATTGAACATGATGATGTTGCCCACAGGAGAGTCTGAGGTACGGGCCACACATCTGTTAGGCATATTGCCCTCCTCAGTCATTATACAGGGATCATCAAAGGAAGTTGGAGTGGTGTGGTTTATTTCACACTTTCTTACTTTCTTGCTTTTGATACCAAACATTCTTGAACACTTTTATGCTCCAACCTCAGCATACTTGAAGAGCTTCACAGGAAAGCCTGTCAAACTGGACGTTAAGAATGAAAACACATTCAGATGGTTTCAGTCAGCAACAACTCTCCACACAGATCATATAAAATAGGACTGTGGTCACTGATATCTTGCTGTATCAACATTATTTTCTCTACTGATAACTGTGATTGAGATGAGCTGGATATGCAGCCATTCTTTCACTAAATCAATCAGAGTATCAGAGTGAAATAGTATATTGTAGTATACTCTATGTAGTGTATCTATTCCTCATGCTTATGTCTCCACATGATCGTTACTATTGTTCCTGGAACCTCAAATGTGAAACATAAACGAGCAGGTGGTGCAGCTCTTGTCCAACGTAAGTCCTCCAGCAATGCCAATAATGGATCTCTGTAGGAGATTTATTTCCAAAAAGGAGTTTAGGCATCAGCAGCCACGGTATGTGTGTTTCCAAAATGTTCCACTCTTTCAGCTGGATTTGGTCTCAGAATATGTCAGGATCTGTGCTGTTGCCTGACCTCATGACAAACACAAAGAAAGAGTGAACACGGCTGGGTGTGAGTGTTGCTTTAAACCATATGAAACATCCCGGCTTAAGTCCAATAACATTCATGACCTTGAGCTTTGTCTTGAAAGCATTGTATATTAAAAGCATCTGACATGCTGTTATAATATTTCATTCATTTTAGTTCACAACTGACAATTGCAGGGTCAGGCGCTTGTTTTCTAAACCAAGACTGGACCATGGATATAAACCTGAATTGGGCGTGGTCTAAACCGGAAGGTTTTTATTCTAGTCTCAAACCAATAGTCTGTGAACTCTTTTTGGTGTGTGTTCTAAAAAAAAACCTAAATAAATAAATACAATTTAAAAGTTTCAGTCCCGCCAGTATTTTGTGATTTTGCGATCGCAGGACGGACGCAAAATCAAGCAAATGCTGTAATATTCCAAGGAGCGTTTGCAATATTTCTAAATTACCACAGATTTGTGTCAAGGCCCATCATTTGACAGAATCATAATGCGCATTCTGACAAAGCCCTTTTTGATTCATGAGTGTCGAACATGAGTACAGCTAAATGGCCTCATTTACTAGCAAACATCACTGTAAAAGACCACGTAAAACAAGCTCGTGCATCTGCAATTTTACCAATTCAAGTAGCTTTCTGGAAAACTGGAAAAAAATAAATAAATAAACATGCAGCAAAATTAAGCATTTCTGGCTGCAACAATCACAGAAATAAAAAAACTATGTGAAATCCTGTACAGCGTGAAGTACAAGTGCAGGAAGAAATACTTATATTTATACATCTGAAATAAATATAAACATGCAAAAGAAAAGTCCTTGCAAGATCATAAGCTTCTGTGTTTCTAATTCTGTATAATATAATAAAATATAATATTATATTCAACAGAGGTGCTTTGTTTTTATTGCTTGATACCAAATGATGCAACCTTCTGCTGTAAGATTTTTTTCCAGACTTATGGGCTCATTGTGAAAGAGTATTCATGGGATAGTGTGGAGAAAAACACATACTGACAAAGCACAATTTTATTTTGTAATATTATTATATTGCTTCATTCATTGATTAATATGCTCATTTACAGTAGTATATTTATGACTGTTGGGCACACTACCTCGGTTTTCAGAGGTCTATATCTTAAATTTAATATTGTGCAATATATTATCTTTTCCTGTCAGCACTTTGCCTTAAAAAGACATTTATGTTTCATGTATGATGTAAATAATGGCTTGTTTTAAGTACACATGTAGCTAAATATTAAGCAAGAAGAGATGCTGTCTCCCAGCTCCAGGGAGCCCTGTTCAATCCTGAGCTTGGATTCCTATATGAGCATGTTCTCCCTGTGTCCATGTGGGTTTCCTCTGGGTTCTCTGTTTTCCTTGTATTTCGTTGTAGATTGTTTACCCTTTTAGGTAGATTGTAAATGCAAATTATATTGGATTTTTGTGGAAGCAAGTGCAACAGCACCACCATTGTTTATGAAAAATAAACAGAAAGGAATGAAGACGTGATGCTGGGGCAGGTAGATACAAGGTAGATACAAGTTGAGGCTTTGTTACAGTGATGAAATAGCTCAGTTGGGAGTGTGTTAGACTGAAGCTCTAATTGTCTCTGGGTTTTGGCAGCTGTGAATAATGCACTTTTTCAGAACTCTGTATTGTGGGTCAGTGGTTAAGGCTTTGGGTTTCTGATCAGAAGGTCAGGTGTTCATACCCCAGCACTGCCAAGCTGCCACTGTTAGACCCTTATGCAAGGCCCTTAACCCTTTCTGATTGAGGAGTGGTGTATCTAGATTGACCCTGTGCTTAGACCCTAGTTTCCTAACAAGCTAAGATATGTGAACAAAGAATATCATTGTGCTGTAATGTATATGTGACCAATAAAAGCTGATTTCTTTCTAGCTCAGACTATACATTCACGTATCCCATCAGTGTGTCCGGTGATTACACACAATAAAATGCCCCATAGATTTGATCTCCAGTTGGGCTGATATTTTTCAGCCAGGTCGCTGACACACTAATAACTCATCCATAACTCATCAGCAGCAGTGATTGAGAAGATGCGTGTGAAATACAATCAGGGATGTAATGAATGTGAATGAAAATTAATATTTACTCTATCATCCTTTTTTCCCAAAAAAGTTATTTGGAGATGAAACTAAAAGTAGATAGATTAAGCACACAAAGAAGAGAATACAGCGTATAATGTAGTTATTGTACTATAGCCGACATACTGTAGTATAGCTCTCACATCATCACATGACCAGCCGTTACTACCTACAAATATAAACTGTGTCTCAGCTCTAGCACTACAGCACAATTCCTGAAAATTTGAATCATATTATAAATAATGTTTAAAACAAAGTAGAAGAAAATGTAGTTTTGTACTATGTCACGATTGGATGCAATGAAACATAGAATAAAAGCAGATTTTATATTCTCCATTAAATCCAAGTTCAAGCTGCAGCTTAATCACAGGTTTTTATCATAGTTTACAGCTCCTCTCTGTGCCCTTCTCTGACATTGTAGTAACAGCTGGATGCGATGGCTAACACTACTCAGGAGACTAACTTTGCTTGAGCAAAAGATGTGAAATCACAGGTAATCTCACAGAGGGCCTACTGAAAGACATACAAAAGACACACACAAAAAGATGAATAAGATGTAACAAAGGAATTCTTTTTACTCGCCTTGATTGCAAAGATAATCTTATGTTAATGTAATTCATCTCACCATAAGTCTGTTTTGTTTTCTGAAATGATGCCCTGTAAACTGCACCAAATTTACAAAACAATATTAGATTCCAGTTTCATCTAGCAATGAATGTTTGTGAAGAGCAATCTAATGTACAGCTTCTTTCAAGCATAACACACACGCTGAGATTACACTGATATTTAGTTCCTCAGACAACACTGGTAATTATCTATAAATTGTCCTCCACGCTGGAAAGAATGAATCATTTCAGAGTGTATTAGGGTAAGGCATAATAGTCTGGGCTGACATTCCCCAAAGCATCGCAAAGCAAAAATCATCTTAACTGCGAGAGAGGGTGTTCAGTGTGATGCTCGCTATGGGCAGTGGTGGCCTATTGGTTAAGGCTCTGGGTTACTAATCAGAAGTTCAAGGGTTGAGGGTCCCCAAGACCGCCAAGCTGCCACTGATGGGCCCTTTAGCAAGACCTGTAAACCTATCTGCTGTATCATGGGTGATTCTGTGCACTGACCCGATCTTTCTAACAAGCTTGGATATACGAAGAAAAGAAATTTACTGTACTGTAAATGTTTATGAGAAAAAATAAAGTCTTGTTTTCTTTGCCTAACATTTGATAATGATCTTTGTGCTGGGATGCTTTTGGGAAATATGGCCCTGTCCTTCTCTGGTATCGAAAGCCTTAATAGTTTTATTATGCTCAGATATTATACTCAGACATTCCAGAGAGCAGATTTTCATATGATGTAATACATAAGTAGACATTGGACCTTGGACATATGAGTCTCTATACGACTATTTAGCAAGATAAAACAACAACAAAGTTGTAAATAAATAAATATATGTGTGTGTGTGTGTGTGTGTGTGTGTGTGTGTGTGTGTGTGTGTGTGTGTGTGTGTGTGTGTTAAATATAAGTGTGCAACAATTACTGGCACCCCTTTAGTCAATACTTTGTGCTACCTCCCTTTGCCAAGATAGCAGATCTGAGTCTTCTCTTATAATGCCTGATAAGTCTGGAGAATACATGGCAAGGAATCTGAGACTGTTCCTCCATACAGAATCTCTCCAGATCCTTCAAATTAAGAGGTCCATGCTGGTGGACTCTCCTCTTCAGTTCACCCCACAGGTTTCCTATGGGTTTCAAGTCAGTAAAACATTTTTGTCTTGATTTTGATGTATGTTTTTGATCATTGTCCTTCTGGAAGATCCAACCACGGCCCATTTTAATCTTTCTGGCAGAGGCAGTCAGGTTTTCATATTTGATAGAGTCCATGATGCCATGTATCCTAACAAAATGTCGAGGTCCTCTGGCAGAAAAACATCCCAAAACATTAAAGAGCCACCACCATATTTAACCATGGGCATGAGGAACTTTTCCATATGGCTACCTCTCTGTGTGCGCCAAAACCACCTCTTTATGTTTATTACCAAAAAGCTCTATTTTGATTTCATCTGACACTAGAACCCGATCCCATTTGAAGTTCCAGTAGTGTATGGAAATCTGAAGATGCTGGAGTTTGTTTTTGGATGAGAATAGAGGTTAGTTTTTTCTTGAAACCCTTCCAAACAACTTGAAGTGATGTAGGTGACTTCGGATTGTAGTTTTGGAGACTTTCTAACCCTAAGACGCAACTAACTTCTACAATTCTCCAGCTGTGATCCGTGGAGATTTTTTGGCCACTCAATCCATCCTCCTGACAGTGCGTTGAGACAATATAGACACACGTCCAAATCCAGGTTAATTCATAACATTTCCAGTTGTCTGGAACTTCTTGATTATTGTCCCGATGGTGGAAATGGGCATTTTTAATGCTTGTGCTATTTTCTTATAGACACTTCCCTTTTTGTGAAGCTCAATAACCTTTCGCCACACATCACCACTATGTTCCTTGGTCTTACCCATTGTTATAAATGATTAAAGAAACTTGGCATATGTGTTACCTCATATTTATACCTCTGTGAAACAAGAAGTTGTAATTGTAATTTATCAATTTGTATAGCGCTTTTTACAATGGTACATTGTCTCAAAGCAGCTTTACAGAAATATCATTTTTTACATTTACAAGCGACTTACTAATGAG
>JAFFST010053052.1:51182-63227 GCA_022414735.1 Noturus placidus
AGAAAAGACAGATCCGTTGGCAGGGAGAATTAAAGCGGAACATATAGAGAATATTTTCTCCTGTATATTGGGGGGGCCAGATTGGTATTTCCTCAACATTGGGGGTGCGTGGTTACGCCCATGGCTAGTACACATAGTGATACTGTGCAAAATTCCCTCACCTCCTCGCGCGTTTCTCTAATTAGATGCCATAGCAACGGACAGTGCACGCGCGATGCGAGCTCCTCCCACCTCAGCCGGGACAGCAGCTGGCGAAAGTCAAACAAAGCTTTTAGAGAGAGAGAGAAAGGTGAAACAAGGTCAAAGAAGGTGTAAATGGAACAACACACTAAGAACAGCGAATTGTAGAAGGTTCTCCATCATTACTTTGACCTTCGAACATTTTCCAGAATTTTCCCCAGGCTTTAACTGGACAGGTGTTACCGGAGCGAAACTTTTTCTCAGGAAGATGCGTTAACGACGCTGAAACCCAGGAAGTAACAAAAGGTAGGCGAATTATTTGTAATTACTTTAATGATTTAACTGACTTTAAATAACTGATATACATTTAGTCGCCATGTCTTTAGCTTGTTTTGGCTCAGCAGGAAGTGTGAAAGTGTGCGTCCCTGGAGCTAAACTAGTACAGGGTTACGGCTACATCCCAAATCACTCTATACGCCCTACATACGTGCACTACACACCGACGAGGAAGTGCTGAATTTTACACCCTATGTAGGGCACTGAGTGTCCGACAGGGCGTAATTTGGGATTCGGCCTGTGGCAGTGTTTGTGATGGAATCCAACAAAGAGGAAAGAAGGAATGTGAGCTTTGCTATATTTCTTCTGTTTTAAAGTGAATTGTAAGAACACGGGCTCTACACGTTTTGTTTCCTTTTTTATTCTCACTTTAGCGTTCTCAGTGCACGTTTTCTTTCGTCACCTGTGTTTGTGGAGGTTTGTTCAAAAGTAGACAGTTTTGTCTGTGGGAAATGAAACGACACATGATACATAGAAAAACAACAACAACAACAACAACAACAACAAAACAGGACTCCGGTAGAAGGTACTTGTGGAAGATTGTCTGGAAGATAAGTTTCTTTGTTTGCTGTTCAACTGGAGTGTGTGTGTGTGTGTGTGTGTGTGTGTGTGTGTTTACACACACACACACACACACACACACACATATATACACACACACTGGTTTTGTAGGTACAATCCAACAGAGCCAAGCCAAGACATCCAGAATGAATGTAACCCAAACCGTAACCATAAGAGGTTATGAATGAAACTGCTGATGATTTAACCCTCACATCCATCCAGTAAACCAGGGTGTAGACACAAGTATAAAACAGATGGACTTTGAGATGGGTTCTTAACAAAAAAGTTGTGAAACTTGGGCGGCTGTGGCTCAGTCGGTAGAGCGGGATGTCCACTAATCCACTAATCGTAGGGTTGGTGGTTCGAATCCCGGCCCGGGTGATCCCATACCGAAGTGTCCTTGAGCAAGACACTGAACCCTAAGTTGCCCCCGATGGCAAGCTAGTACCTTGCATGGAAGCTCTGCTACCATTGGTGTGTGTGTGTGTGCTCGCATTTGTAAGTCGCTTTGGATAAAAGCGTCTGCTAAATGAATAAATGTAAATGAAACTTCTGTTTTGTTTTTTTTTTCTTTTCTTGGAGTAGTTTCAAATGTGTGTAAGACTGACTTCTTCTTTATAGTGAATCCAATTCTGCAGTAGAATTTGAACAACCCAGTCATTTATTCCAGAGTCACGTTTAGGGCGGCTGTGGCTCAGTCGGTAGAGCGGGTTGTCCACTAATCCACTAATCGTAGGGTTGGCGGTTCGAATCCCGGCCCGGGTGATCCCATGCCGAAGTGTCCTTGGGCAAGACACTGAACCCTAAGTTGCCCCCACTGGCAAGCTAGCACCTTGCATGGCAGCTCTGCTACCATTGGTGTGTGAATGTGCTCTCATTAGTAAGTCGCTTGTAAATGTAAAAATGATATTTCTGTAAAGCTGCTTTGAGACAATGTACCATTGTAAAAAGTGCTATACAAATTGACTAAATGAATTGACGTTCAACCCCCTCTGATTTTGGCCTAGTTATTATACGCAATGATCTTATCAGTGTTTCTGTTTGGCATTTGCCTCACTCCTCTGAGGTTGGAGGTTCGATTCCTGCCTCTGCCCTGTGTGTATGGAGTTTGAACGATCTCCCTGTGCTTCAGGGGTTTCCTCCGGACACTCCGGTTTCCTCCCGCAGTTCAAAGACATGATTGACATCTCTAAATTGTCCATAGTGTGTGAATGTGTGTTTGCGATTGTGCCCTGTTGATGAGTTTGCACCCTGTCCAGGCTGTCCTCTGCCTAGTCCCCCGAGTCCCCTGGTTATACTCCAGGCTCCCTGCGACCCTGTGTATGATAAGCAGTACAGAAAATGGATGGATGAATAGAGTTTGCTTTGTTTGGTGGACATGATTCTTGGCTTATGCAACTGTCTAGCCATGTTTTTGTAAAGGCGCTACACAGTACAGCAGTGCGTTTTGAACTTGGTTGATGTTGCAGGACTTTACATGGTTTCCTTTTTTGTTGTCATTATACACTGTGCGACATGGTTGTGGAGCAGTGCCGCCTCACAGCTCCAGGGTCCTCCGCTCAAACCTGAGTCGTGAGTCCGTAGGGAATTTAGGATTTTCTCCTTTCTCCTACCAAATTTCTTCAGGGTTCTCTGGTTCCTACCATTGTCAAATACATGCCAGTAGGTGGGCTGGCTATGTTAAATTACCAATAGATGTTAATGAGTGTCTGAACGGGGTGCACGGTGGCCATGTGTGTGCGGAGTTTGCATGTTCTCCCCGTGCGTCGGGGGTTTCCTCCGGGTACTCTAGTTTTCCTCCCCAGTCCAAAGACATGCATGGTAGGCGTGTCTAAAGTGTCCATAGTGTATGAATGGGTGAGTGAGTGTGTATGTGATTGTGCCCTGCGATGGACTGGCACCCTGTCCAGGGTGTACCCCGCCTTGTGCCCGATGCGTCCTTGGATAGGCTCCGGGTTCCCCGTGACCCTGACAATGGAGTAAGCGGTATAGGACGGACGGATGGATGGATGGATGGATGGAGTGTCTGAACGTGTGTGTGCATGGACTTCGTTCCAATCCAAGTAGTATTCCCGCATTGCGCTTGGTGTTTCTTGACCAGGATAAAGCATTCAGTGAAGATGAATGCATCTAGAGAGCAGCACCTACAATACAGTTAGTGGTTAACTATCTCAAACTATCTGTTTGTTTGCTGTATTCACTTTTCACATATGATACTACTGTTTTAATGCAAACTTTTATAGAAAATTATTTATTATGAATTGCATGTAAACATTGTCAAACTTGACAATATAGTATGATCCTGCAACTTGCACTGCTGCTATTTCCATCCAGAGCCTTGATGTAATCTACATTTTTCTGAAGTTCAAACCGAGAGATAAAGGTTGCACGGAAAGCAGAAATTCTAGTTTCCTGTGAATGACTATGGGCACTGAGACAGCCTGAGTTTTTATTAATAGCCTGTGTGTCCAAGGCAGTTTTCTCATACATCAGGCTCAGTTGGGTGGTTTCAGCTTTAAGCTGTTCAAGGTGTTGCTGTTTCATTGTCTGCCACACACAACTGTTACTACTGACCTTGTGAATGAATGATCTAAGTAAAGCAAACACCATGGAAATAGGGTTGTATTTGACTGAACATTAATGCCAAATATACGTTTGTGAACATGCACGTAAGTTTGGGTGTGTGTAGTGTACTGTGCTAAGTTCCTTTTGTTCTCTGGAGTATGCGAGTACAATATAAAGAGTGAAAAGGATGACTGCTGTGGAAAAAGCAGAAACCATTAGTTTGCCAAGAGTTTATCACTTTGAGTGATAAACTTCTCAGCTTGGAAAAATTGATGGCTTTGGGGTTTAGCCTAATAAAACTTCAAAATTTGTCCTCAAGGTTTGATACATTTGTATTTGGCACATTAAAGATTTTTTTTGTGTGTTTGACTATTCGTAATGTACAAACTGCAGCTTTCAGCACTTAGTGTTTAGCTTCTGTTAACTATTAACTGTTGGCCTCCACCTCTTAAATATATAATTTAACATTTATAAGGGGGGAAAAAAGCTTTTGACACAAGTGTATAAGGGGGAGTAAGGGTGTAAATCGTTCATTTATTCTTGATGCGTTAATTAAAAATTCCCCCTAATGCAATTGTATTGCAATTCAAATGAAAGATCAAAAAGCCAATGAATTAAGATTTTATTAATCAAACCAAAAATGTTTGAATGTGCTGTGTGATTGGTCATACTCTTCAGATTTTTATTGTCCGTACAGCCCAAGTGACTCAAGCAGCAGTCATAAGTTAACCATCAATAACTGAAATGTGTACTTGAGAAATATTAGTCTTTTGGAAATGCACTACATGGCCCAAAGTTTGTCGACACCTGATCATCACACCCATGTGTGGTTCTTCCCAAAACTGCTACAATAAAGTTGGACACACACAAAATTGTATAAGATGTGTCTGTATGCTGTAGCTTCAATTTTCTGTCACTGGAACTACAGTAAGACGCCCAAACCTGTTCCAGCATGGCCGTGCCGCTGTACACAAAGCAAGGTCCATATCGACATGATTTGTCAAGGCTGGAGTGGAAGAACTCAAGTGGCCTGCACAGAGCCTTTACCTCAACCCCACTGAACACAGCCTCCCTGCCCGACATCAGTGCCTGAACCCCTCCAAAATCTAGTGGAAAGCCGTCCCAGAAGAGGTGAGATTATTGTAACAGCAAATCAGAGATAGGATGCTCAAAAAGCACATATGGGTTTGATGGTTTGGTGTCCACAACCATTTGACCATGTAGTGTACCTTTTTAGTGCTTTTAATACATTTTCTGCATTTAATTTAATTACATTGTTCTTCATTTGCAAAAATCAGTTTTGAATCTAATTGATAACTAATAAACCTTTTAAACTAATGAATTCATCATCAGGTCAGAGATTCAAACCCCTTGTAGCAGGTAAGTGCCATATATTGATATGTCATGTCGCAAAAGTCCAAACAAGTTTCTGCTATATTTAACCAATCTAGAGGACACTCTGAAAGGATCCCACAATCAATACTTACAATTACTTGGATAAGCTATTACCTTTTTATAATCTTCTCTTCCAGTAGGTTTAGTATATATTTTAGTCTGGTATCTGGTCAGGGAAATAAAAGCAGAGATGTTATGTAATGTAACCTCCTTTCTTTTATATAGCCAGTAATGCCAATTAGGCTTCAAGCCAGATAATGATTCCAGTCTACTCTAAAACTATTTTAACCATACTTATTCAAGATGTTTGTTTATTTTCAAACTCTAACAGCAATAATGCCTAACATGTTCTATTACTACTTGTACTGCTAACTAGTTGTTTATGCTACTGTGTATCACATACCACTTTCATACCCGTTAACCTTGCGTTTATGCTTTAAAAGTGCTCTCTCCCTTTTGCTCTGTGTTACTACCTCCGCACATTTCTGCAGCTTCATTGACTAATTAAAGAGGCAGTTGCTAAGAGATGGCAGGCAGCAACCATTTCTGAAAGGCTATGTAATTTGGTCGAAACTTAAAGCTCTGTTTTTATTTTTTTATTTTCCCATCTAGAGCTGACCCATGTAAGGAAGGAGACTGGAGAGCGCTCTCTGGCTCACACACACACACAACAATTACACACACACAAGGACAATATAATGGCAGCTTTCAGTGGCACCTGTGACTCTAAGGTGAGTCGGACATCCAGGCTCCGTGGAAAGTACATGAAAAGCAAGTCCAATGTGTGTGGAAGTCCTCAGGAGCAAAGTGACTGTAGCACTGTGCTGGAGAAGAGTCAGGAATTCTTTCAGATCTGTGACACTGAGGACAAGGGCTTCGTTACTCGAAGGGACATGCAGGTAAGACTTCAGGAGAAAATGTGCTGCATTCTGAGTAATTGCATTAGTAATAGTAAATACTGTATATTATATGCGACCATGCAATATTTAATTGGAATTGTTTAGCTGGATGATCAAAGCACAAGCATAATATAACCTAAATATAAAGCATAAATATAATGTATAATTTAGATAGAAAAGTTGTGAAATGTCAGTAAGTTGTGTAAGACTAAATTAGGGGTGGGCAATGTGACAAAAATATCATGATACATCAGTACAATACATGATTTATTAAACCAATAAACGATTTAGTTTTATAACAAAAAAAGTTATGATACCCACAACATTTCAGAAAATTCTATTGTAACATAACTTATCACAATACCAATATTCTATCTTTGTTTCCGAGCCTGAGTCCTAATAGTCTGGAATTCACTCATCACATTGGGGATAGTAGTCCTACTGTCGGTTGCACCAGCAGAATGTTCTCTCCATCATAGCCTAGATTTAAGTGTAATAGCGAGTAAGTTAACCAAGTTACCAAGTGAACTGGTTTAAGTGTGACCTTAAATTATAACTTGAACATACACCTATCCCCTAGTAGATGTAAATGTGACATCAACGCAGCTCCTGGAAATAAGAATTGCAACTTTACTGACTTTTTAAATGCAGTTTTTTAAATGTATTTTTTTATTTTGTGAGGAACGTTATGCTTTATTTATTTCTGTGGTCTGTGATGACCAGACATGGCTACCTCACTGAAATACACCATTTGTAACTTAAGAGATCTTAGGACAAACTACAAATAGGATGCACTTTTTATGAACATACTATAACAAGCACAAAATATCACCCAATGTCATTACAAAATATTTACATTACATTTACATTTATTCACTTAGCAGACGCTTTTATCCAAAGCGACTTACAAATGAGAGATACAAGCAAAGTGATATCAAGCAGGGGACAATACAAGTAGTGCTACTATACAAGATCTATTAATTGAGTACTAGAAGAAGCAACGTGCGCAGAGTAGAGGTGTAAGTGCAATTTTTTTTTTTTTTTTTTTTTATGAGATGGTTAGGTGTTGATGGAAGAGGTGGGTCTTTAGCTGTTTCTTGAAGATGGTGAGTGAGTCTGCAGTCCTGATTGAGGTTGGAAGTTCATTCCACCACTGAGGAACAGTTAGTGTGAAGGTTCTGGAAAGGGACCTTGTGCCGTGATGAACAGGAAAACATTTTAAAACATTTTACCATTAATGTTCTGCTTTAATGTTTTACAGGTCTTTATTTTAAGTTGCTATGTTTTCTTACTAAAATACTCAAGTATGACAAGCACATAAAATACAAATACAAGAGGCTGGTAATTTAAGTCACAACTTTATTGTAAGCACAGTCTAGTACAGACCTTGCTTGAAGTAAACATTGAGAGAAACAGGCCATGGATGTAGTATGTCCTGTTTGTCAGATCGTTTTACTGATTGTCTGGTGAAATACGTCCTTCTGTGCGATACATTTTTGGATCTACAGTCACCTTACACATTACTTGTTACGACTTAACTTAAATATCTTTGATGCACCCATGCTGGTTTTAATCTAACTATGTTCAATTTAGGGTTTTAGGCTGACTTTACACCTTGATTTTTTTTTTTAATCAAACTTATCTTCAACAGGTGCAACTGACAGATGAAATTAGTTAGTGTGGACTCACTACAAGGGTGTTTTGAGAGTTGCATAATCCATTCCAGCAGAAAAAAAGGGAATGATTGTATCCCTCTATCTAAATAGCGGATTATCTAACACTAGAAGGGAATTTGAATGAGAACACAGCACATGCAGACCAGCCGTGATGTGTGGAGATGTAGTCTAAATTTCATTGCCACTGCTAATTCAGTGTGAACCAGCTTGGGCAGCCATGAGTAGAGTAAGGGTAGAGGACAGAGCTTTGAGATACCACCTCTTTGGTTTTATTATTGTGCAGATTGGCCAGCCTCATCGATTCCAGTCTATTGTGGCTGTTCTCTTTGATGACCCACTCATGGGCTCGCACTCTGAAGCCATAACACCTTTGATCCACTGTTTATGGAGATGCATTGATATCCATCAGCTCCTCATGTTTATTCAGTTTCTGTATAGATAATCTCAGCACATTTGAATGCACAAGTCTCTAAACATTTCCCTTTCATTTTTTTCTGTCTTACTTCATTATTTGTGTGAATGCAGCTTGATTGCTAACTAATATCGAAACATTTGCATATTCGCTGAACAACCAGTTCGCTCAACATTTAGACATGAATACTGGATTTACTGATTTGGATTATACTGTTTTGTTTATATGTCTTCATTTGTTCATATATTATTAGAAATGCATCAATTTTTTACCTTTCAGCTGAACAGGAAGCATTGCAGAAATGGCTAAGCTCATTGCACATTTGTAATATAATTTTTAAATCTGTGTATTAGTCTGCATGTATGGCTATTTAAGAGGAAAAAAAAAAAAAAAGACAATGCGGCCAGGCTAGTTCCCCACCCATATAACTCGTACAGAGTTCCAGTCACGCTGAGGAGTACTGGCTAGCGTGTTGTGCATACTTCACACCAAAACCCGACGTGTTAACAACTTGCATTTTAAAGCCACACAGCAGAATAGTCTGCTGACACACAAGTTACGCCTAAGCCATAACCACTGTTTGTTCAGAAGCTTTAGTTTAAAAGTTCTCCTATCATGCTCACAGAACCTTTTCAATGTTTGAGGCAGTTGATCAGTTGCCTGTCTTTGTAAATGTTTGCTTAATCCCAATACAGGGTGTGTTATTTTCTTTTAGGAATACGGCTGTTTACACTGTATCTATGGGGTTGGGCACTGAGACGTAAACACATGTAATTATCGAGGTCATTCAGGCTCTATTCTGAAATATAATAAGTCTAGAAGACAGGATGAGCCTCTTAAAAAAGGCCATAATTCAATTTGAATGAAGTGTAATTCCCTGTGTGACATGGGTTTCTTTGCATTCTAAGCACCACGAATCTATTCTAGTAACATAATTGCTTGTTTTCATTAAGATAAATTTTTAGATTGATTCATAATGTTAGCAACAAATTCACCAGTGCTTTAAAACATATTCACATTACCAAATATTATTTCACCCATTTGTAGATATCTCTGTTTTCGTAAAAGAACATAACTAAATCGTCCCAATTTTCTTCAGCTAAAGGTCTTGAGTATCACCAGTATGCATGTTTAATATATAAGAAACTTAATTGATGTGAGACAGTTTGGTGTAATCTGAAGTTGATTATTTTCCTATAAGAGAATGGGAAAACATGTTTTCACTTCCATATGCACGCAAAAAGCTATTAATAGGCCAAACCACATTGACATTGATTTGCAGACCCACTCTTGGCAACGAGTGTGAGAGCCACAGAGATCACAAGATGCATCAGTGTTTTCATGGCAAAAGGTATGAGGCCGTTTTCTGTCATGGAAAATGCGGATATGCTGATATTTCTTTAAAATAAAAAGTTACAAAACCAATCGAGGAGAGAGCACAATCAAAGCCTTAGTTTTTTTATGTGAAGAGATTTCTTTTATTTGTATAATTTATTTACTTGATTTGGGATTTGTTTTAAAATTAAAAATTTATTTTCAATTTCACAAAGAAATGTGCAGCATTTTGTCTGAGAAATAATAAAAGGACACTTTTATCTATAATGTGTCCTTAAATCTCAATTTGTTTAAAAAAAAAAAAAAACAGCCGTGAGAGAATCTTATCGTGAAGCCAGTATCGTGAGTCGTATCCCATCGTGGCTTGAGTGAATCGTTACATCCCTACTAAGAATGCTTTTAAAATTTACTTCTGTATTAATGCGCTTCTCTGTTTTGATGTTATGACTGGGTTAGAGTTTCTGTTTATTTAATTGTATTAGTGTTATCTCCTCGGCTTTACGTGCTACACTGTTATTTGTTACAAGTCTTTAAAAGGTAAGGACATTATTATTGTGTGCAGACTGTTTATCAGTCTTGGTAATTTTTTTGGTTAGTTCAGCTTGCTCTCCTAGTTGTTCTCATTTTGTGGACAACGTTCGGTTTTTGTAGGATTTACATGTATTCACTTAGCAGACGCTTTTATCCAAAGCGACTTACAAATGAGACATACAAGCAAAGTGATATCAAGCAGAGAACAATACAAGTAGTGCTACTATACAAGATCTATTAATTGAGTACCAGAAGAAGCAACGTGCTCAAAAATTTTTATGAGTTGGTTAGGTGTTGACAAAAGAGGTGGGTCTTTAGCTGTTTCTTGAAGATGGTGAGTGAATCTGCAGTCCTGATTGAGGTTGGAAGTTCATTCCACCACTGAGGAACAGTTGGTGTGAAGGTTCTGGAAAGGGACCTTGTGCCACGCTGAGTAGGAATTACTAAACGTCGGTCGCTAATCGATACACTGCTGTCTCATTTGTTTATGGAGACTTTGGGTGTGTGGGTGTTTGGTGGATTGTGAGAGTAGGTGAAACATGCCATTGCTTTGAAGGATGTAATGTTATTTAATTGTGAATCTGTTTTTGGAGGATTTAAACCTAATATGGTGAACAAGGTATATTATAGAATTCAGGCAATTGTATTGGGGTTATCTCATACAGTGTAGCAGGTAATAATCTGGAAAGACCTTATAATATCACAGTCTATAACTGGATTTAAAGAGAAGCAAATTGGTAAATGAATCACATGAAAAGTATTAAATAAAAAGAAAAGGCAAAAGAGAATGCTGTGCTTTCCTCCTGCTACGTTGTGTGTATAATATTTCCATAAAGGGTAGCTCAGAGCCGATGATTCTCGCTGCAGTGTTAATGACTCTTTGAAGTGATGATCTTTCGGCCTGGGCAGCATTTCCAAAATGTACGGTAATGTGGCTGGTGAGAATACTTTCAAAAACTCTGTAAGCCTGGGTGAGGGCCTGACGGCTGAGTCCGGACTTCGTCATAAAATTCTTAAGATTTTAAATGCAGCTTGCCATGTTACTGAGAAATAGCAAAGCACTTTATCCTCTGTTGTGACAAAATACTTACTGAATGTTACAAAGCAGTGGCACTGGAGACTCCTCCATTTACTCCATAAACATTCAATAAATATCCCCTTATTAAAGCTTCACCGTTTATATTTACTTTGTGAAATAGCTTGTTTAATCCATTTTTATTATTAGCCTCAGATTATGTTTAGTGTCTGCCCTTGTGAATGAGCTGTTACTATAAAAACAGTAACACATCAATAAAGTATGTTGTCTTGTCAGAGCTGCTGTTAGAAAATGAATACGGCCAATCGAATTGAAGAATTCTACAGCACTGTGGAATGAATATAATGTAACATTTTTTAAATGCATCGTACATTTATCCCCTATTGTGTTTCAGAGGCTTCTTGGAGAGTTTCCTCTGAGTGCTGCAGAACTGGAGAATGTGTTTGATACGTTGGACACTGATGGAAACGGATACCTTACACCAGAGGAGTTCTCCTCTGGCTTTAGTGGGTCTTTATATTATCAATCAGACAAAGTCTGACAAAGTCTAGCTTTAGTGTATTTATGTCTTTTGTCTTTACTGTTTTGTCTTGTTATTGTGATTACTATCTAGAGCAATCTGATAATTTTTTTCTGTGCTTTTGCACATACAGTGCCTTGCGAAAGTATTCGGCCCCCTTGAACTGTTCCACCTTTTGCCACATTTCAGGCCTCAAACATAAAGATATAAAACTGTAATTTTTGGTGAAGAATCAACAACAGGTGGGACACAATCATGAAGTGGAACGAAATTTATTGGATATTTCAAACTTTTTCAACAAATAAAAAACTGAAAAATTGGGCGAGCAAAATTATTCAGCCCCCTTAAGTTAATACGTTGTAGCGCCACCTTTTGCTGCGATTACAGCTGTAAGTCGCTTGGGGTATGTCTCTATCAGATTTGCACATCGAGAGACTGAAATTTTTGCCCATTCCTCCTTGCAAAACAGCTCGAGCTCAGTGAGGTTGGAAGGAGAGCGTTTGTGAACAGCAGTTTTCACTGTCGGCCAGAAGACGGCCAGGTCTTGGTAGATTTGCAGTGGTCTGATACTCCTTTCATTTCAATATTATCGCTTGCAC
>JAFFST010053054.1:0-11867 GCA_022414735.1 Noturus placidus
AAATTTCGTTCCACTTCATGATTGTGTCCCACCTGTTGTTGATTCTTCACAAAAAATTACAGTTTTATATCTTTATGTTTGAGGCCTGAAATGTGGCAAAAGGTCGAACAGTTCAAGGGGGCCGAATACTTTCGCAAGGCACTGTATATAGAGTTCTTTGTATGCTGTAGCATTATAATTTCCCTTAACTGGAACTAAGGGACCCAAACCTGTTCCTTCATGACAAGCAAAGTCAATGTAGACATGGTTTGCCAAGGTTGGAGTAAAAGAACTTCAGAGACCTGCATAGAGCCCTGACCTCAACTCCACAGAAACATCTTTGGGATGGACTGGAACTCCAGGCCTCCTTGTGCGACATGAGTCCTTATTACTGAATCCTAAAATCCCACACAGACATGCTCCAAATTCTAGTGGAAAGCCTTCCAGAAGAATGGAGGTTACTATAACAGCAAAAGGGGGGACTAAGTCTGGAATGGGATGTTCAACAAACACATGGTCAGGTGTCTTTTGGTTAGATAGTGTAGTGTATGTTATTGGAAAACCACTCAATATACATTTTAGATGAAACTCTATTGTGATTTTCATCTAAAGGCCACCATGCTTACACAATCCCACACTTATTCACACCTAGACACAATTTAGTGTAGCTAAACAGCCTACCTAACAGTGAAATACCCACTGCAACACCATGCCCCCCCATATTTGTAAGACCATCCATTGAGTGTTTTCTTCTCCACTGTCTCACAGTTGATACTTATTTCTTTTTTAACATAAAAACGTACATACTACATTTTTAAGTTATAGTTGGACCTATTAATTAAGCAGAATTATATGACAAAATGCCATCATTAGTTTTAGTTCCCATCATTCTAATCCTGCCATACACTCACCCTTCCAAAGTTGTCTGTGTGTTGCTGATAATCTGAACTTCCCTGAAAGAATGGCAAAAAATAAAACAGATCAATCATTTCTTTAAGTAAACCAGTAAAGGATGTACAATGGAATGTTATGAAGAAGAAAGGGAGACTCACTATGTTGCTGTGGTGAGCTTTAGTCATCAGGAGCATGCGGCCAACCAGATCTGTGGTGGACACACCCTGAGTCCTCTTACACTCCCTGGAAAAGGCATTTCATTCAGCACTTGAAAGACGGCTCAAGATTAATCGAGATAATCAGGTCAGAAGTTCTATTGTGTGATGCTTAGGAGTGAATTGGTGTACGAATGTGTATTCAATTCCCAGAAGTCCCACCTCATTCCCAGTGTTCCCAGGATAGGCTCTGGATCTATCGCAACCATGACCAGGATAAAAAAGTTACTGAAGATGAATGACTGAATGTATGAATATGGATCATGCATCCTGGATAACAATCGCGATATTGGATTGTATGGTTATCGTAGCATGAATATTTTATACCACTGACCAGTTTTGGCACTTGCCTGTATCTGCCCGACTTTTTCACCTCTTCATATGTGTCTTTTCCATCCACTGTCAAAGTGATGTCATCTGAAAGGATAGAGAAAAGTTAAACTTTTTAAGTATATATTGGGTCTCAATAGTCAACTCTTTGCTGTTTATCACAGCAAGCGCTTATCCCAAAACAGATTATAAACCTAAACATAGCCCACAAAATCCATAGTCAAGAAATCCTGAGAAATATAATCTGACATCCCAGATGACAAATGTATGCTGCATAAAATTAGGGACAAACATAGCACTGCAACGGCTCTGAAACTATATTGCACCATTACTCTGTACAGATCTATATCAAAACAAAAACTAAAAACTATCAAAACTATATCTATATCAAAACAAAATTAAACCTGACCCTGATTAATGAAAATATGGTTACAATACTGTATATAAAAGGATACACAGAAACACAAGACACACAGATTTGATACACTTTCAGAGGGAGAGTGGGCTTGTTTAACTTTAAATGTTTGTTATACCTAACATAATACAAAATAGAATTTTATGATGAATAGTATGCGATGGACTGGCACCCTGTCCAGGGTGTACCCCGCCTTGTGCCCGATGCTCCCTGGGATAGGCTCCAGGTTCCCCGTGACCCTGAAAAGGAGTAAGCGGTTGAAGATGGATGGATGGATGGATAGTCTACATTATTATGCATTTTGTTGAATTGTTCCATACCCAGATGATATGATACTATTTGCTGTATGGTTACACCACTAATATATATTTGTCTATTGCAATTTAGTACTGTATGTTGTTTTAATGATGTAGCTCATATGCGTTCTGAGTCTGCTGACTGAGAGACTGCTCAGTGATATTAACTGAACTTTAATTTTCATTTTGAACAATTTCATGAATCCCATAGTCATTGGGCCAAACAGGCTTGCTGCCAGGGATTTATTTGTTAATCATTGCAGGTTGTAATGCTTGCTTCAAACATGAATATAAATAATCTATACCTCCATGTACACAAAAGTCACAGTTGTACTTGTCCAGAGTCTCCAGAGTGGTAACATAGGGGGCACCTTCCACTATGTCATCCACCCATTTGATGGCACACACCATCTTGTACCTCTCAGCCTGTGTGAAGACGGGTGGGCCTTTGTGCTTCGATATCTCTTCTGTGGTTAAGGGAGGACGGAATAAAAAAAGTATTTTTTTTTAAAGTGTGGCACGGACATGTGACATAATAACATTTAAGCCATGACAACTCTTGGAGTGAAATTGTGAGCTTTTATAGATGGGCATGAAGTGTAAATAGTTTAAATGGACATAAAAAAACAACATTGGCAGCATTGGTCTGCAGTGTCCAGAATTAATTAGCATTGATCAGCATTAATCACCATTGATCAGTATTGGTCAGCATTGATCAGTATTGGTCAGCATTGATCAGTATTGGTCAGCATTGGTCAGCATTGACCAGCATTGGTCAGTATTGATCAGCATTGGTCAGCATTCGTCAGCATTGGAAGCTTTGTTCAGCATTGGTCAACATTGATCAGTATTGGTCAGCTTTGGTCAGCATTGGTCAACATTGATCAGCATTGATCAGCATTGGTCAGCTTTGGTCAGTAATAGTCAGCTTTGGTCAGCAATAGTCAGTATTGGTTAGCATTGATCAGCATTGGTCAGCATTCATCAGTATTGGTTAGCTTTGGTCAGTAATGGTCAGCTTTGGTCAGCATTGCTCAGTATTGGTCAGCATTGGTCAGCATTCATCAGTATTGGTCAGCATTAGTTAGTATCGGTCAGCTTTGGTCAGCATCGATCAGTATTGCTCAGCATTGGTCAGTATTGGTCAGCATTGGTTAGTATTGGTCAGCTTTGGTCAGCCTTGGTCAGTAATGGTCAGCTTTGGTCAGATTTGGTCAGTATTGGTCAGAATTGGTCAGCATTCATCAGTATGGGTCAGCATTGATCAGCTTTGGTCAGTCATGGTCAGCATTGGTCAGTATTGGTCAGCATTATCGGCAGTTGTCAGTATTTATCGACAATTATCAGCAGTTATCTACAGTTATAAGCATTTATCATTATTTATCTGCAATTTTTTTGCAGAGGCTTTTAGTTTTATCTTTAAAGGCCAATAGGCTACTGCTAGCTAAAAAGATGGTAAATATGGTAAGACAACCTTCTGACATGTTTACAGAATTTTGGTAATGTATTTAGGAGGTTTTTCAATTTCAGATTAGTTTGTACGCAGCATTAACAAAGTTATAAATTAAAATATTCTCATTAATAGCCTCTAAAAAAACCCAAACACAATACAGGCCAAAACCTGGTCTGGAAGTCATACTTGGCCAATGTCTACATGTGCGCCTATTATAATTCCCTAAAGCTTTAGCCTTTGCTTGTGTTTGTCTATTTACATCTTCAGCTAGGTGAAGGTTCAATAATGTGTGTGTGGTGTGTCTGACAACACTTACCATCAGTATGCACTCCCACCATGAGATAGTCCCCCATAGCCTTTGCTTGTCGCAGTTGGTTTGAGTGTCCATAATGGACCATGTCATAGCTAAGAGGAAGTCAAACAAGAACATTTAATAAATCATAACCCACACACGGCAGGTGGCCCAAAAACCATATAGTACAACAATGCAAAGATCTACTATAAACACTTTTACTAAACATTTGGTCTGTACAAATTAAAATCCTTCAAAGCCTAAATGCTATTAGTTACATTTTGCTACTAAGCATGAGTGATCCTAAAATAAAAATTGTAACGTCTGAGAGCAATATGCAATTGTTTTGTAACAAACCACACATGGAAGATGGAGTATTTATGAAATTTAAATACAAAGGGTTACTGAAGCAGACTATGGATCCCTTCCATCCAGATTCACCAAATGGCCTAATCAGATTATCTAGACTGGATTCTAGATATTATGGCAAATTTCAATTACAAACTTTCATTCAGAGCAACACCTAGTAATGGAGTATGTTCATTCACTTTAATCTGGTCAGGTCTGCTGTGTATCTGGAGTCTTTCCCAAGAACACTGGGTGTGACACCAGTCCATCAAAGTGCACAATGCACACACACATTCACACAATTAGGGGCAACTTACAGCAGACAGTCCACCTACTGACATGTTTTTAGGAGTTGGGAGAAAGCTAGACAACCTAGAGAAAACCCAGATAGATGCATGAGACGAGCATTGAAGATCAGTAATCTTATCATATGGAAAAGAAGGGTCTTTGGGAACTAGTCCAACCCCCGTAAATACAGAATTGAATAAAAACCACTGCTCTTCTGGTGAACTCTAGGGTCTACCATTATGATCATGCCTTTGTAAACTTCTTGGGTAAATTCCCAAGCCCTGAGAATATTTGGGGTCACTGCTGAAACTGGAGTTTGTATCTCTGCAACATTATTATCAAGACTCACAGATCTGATGGTGGTGGTTGCTCAATGAGAAATATTTTGGTAAAGCATTCTGATGGCTTTTCATGGACATGTGTCACAGAAGACAATCAATACAAAGGTAGTGAACACATTGGTGCCTGTCTTTGGGTTCCAGCAAAGGGAAAATGAGAAGTGGGTGTCACTACTGGGCAACACACAGAGAAAATGTGTAGAGATAACTAACAAACTGCAAAGTGTATAGCTCCTTATGGTCTACTGCACATGGAAGTTAGAGGAGGTGAAGTAGAATCACTGTTCACATGGTCTTGGCCTGTTTTTCTATTACAATAAATTATTCAGTTGTGTCAATACTTCAATTACATGGCACTAAAATAACAAAAAAACTGCTAGTCCTAATATCACTTTAAATGTATGTAGTACCTTTGAAGAAAGTTTTATTTTTACAAACACAAGAAACAACACCTGACACAACCACTACAAGTCACCTTGCACAATAGCATATGATGATGTTTCCCATTGTCCTGTCACAACAAACTAGCAACTCTATTACCCAGAATGCACTGCAAACTACAAACATGACCAACGACTACAACTCCCAAAGCTACACACAGACACTTCCCGGTCTCCTGAGGACTAATCAAACACACCTGTTCCCAATTACACTATCAAGCTCAACACCCGACTTAAGAGACTCTCACACCGACAGCCATGATGAAGTATATGCTCAGTGTGCTTTGTTGTTGTTATTACTAAGCCTTTATCTTGTGTTGTTGCGCTGGTTTTTGACTCTGTTAGGCCCTTGATTGCCATTCTGTGCTTTGCCTAGTTTGGATTGTTTGCATCATCATTTGACCCTTACCTGTCTATGTTTATTGATTTCAGCCTAACCCTGTGGATTTATCTTCTCATTAAACTGCCTTACCTGCACTCTATGTCGTGACATCAATATGGTCTCAGAACATTGCAACAACATTAGCATTTTCTGGTTAAGTATCCTTTTAAACTTCCAACACATCGCCTCAGGAAGACAAACTGGAGTCATTCTGCTCATGTGATAGTGAATCAACATTTAAAAAAAACAAACAAAAAAAAAAACAGAGCTGGGAACCACAATCATTCTGCACATGGGAGCTTTAGAAGAGTTGTTTTGAGGTGCAGAACTAAATGGGAGAGGTGGATGTAACTGTGGTTGGTTTTTGTGTTCGTTACAATTACATTTATATATACATTTATACACTCAAAACGCTTTACATAGTATTGGGAGGGAAATCTCATCAACAACCACAAGTGTGTGGCATCCACCTAGATGACGCAACAGCAGCCATAGTGTGCCAGAACGCCATCACACACCAGGTATTAGGAGAGAGTAATGTAGCCAATTCAGAAATGAGGATTACTTGGTGGCCATGATAGAGAAGGGCCAATGGTGTATTTTTAATGACCTCAGAGAGTCAGGACCTTGGTTTAATGTCTCATCTGAAAGTGCTGTTTTTACAGTAGTGTCCCCGTCACTACACTGGGGCATTAGGTGCCACACAGACCACAGGGTGAGCACCCCCTGCTGGCATCACTAATACCCTTCCAGCAGCAACCTTAGTTTTCCACTGGAGGTCTTCTATCCAGGTACTGACCAGACTCAACCCTGCTTAGCTTCAATGGGAGAGAGAAAGAGAAAGAGAGAGAGATCAACAAAAAAATAAATATAAAACAAAATTAGTCTCTAAAATAAATATTAAAATGTACGTAGGAGAGAGAGAATTAGTTTTATGGCTTCAAAGCTTGTGTGTGTGTGATAATTAGTTTATGGATTAAAATCTTGTGAGTGTGTGTATGTTTGTGTGAGAGAGACATGGAGAGTAATACGTTGCCAGTCAGGTTCAACTGTTTCTTTAAGAAGGCTCATGATCACAACAGTATCATCAAAGGACCATGAAATATTAAGTAATGGAACTAGATAACAGACACCCAAACAGCACCTGAGCTCCTTGCTCCACTAATCAGGGAAAAGATCACCTACAGTACGATCAATTAGAGCTTTGCACAATATTCAGGTAAATAATATTGCATTAGTTTATGGCTTCAAAGCTTTTGAAAAACAAAACATGCAGGTAAAAATTTGATGTTTTACCCAGGGACTTCGGTCACTTTCACATGTTATATCAGATAGATTACATGGCAATTTTTCTGGTCAGGCGTCAACAAGACAGTCCAGTTCAAAAATTTCCATGCATGGAGTTGGAGATGAGCCAGCACTGAGTAAAAAGTGATCCAACTTACTTACTTACTAACACATCAATGTCAGCACATCTTGCACTTTGCCCAGACCTGATTATGTCAGAAAGGAAAAACGCATGTTTAGGATGAACAGACTTTGGTCTTCTGGATGTTTCTGGTATGACGAGATAGACTTTGACCATGATTTCTTTGAATACCAGATGAATATATTATGTAATACACATGCCATGTGAAGTAGTCAGGTGCTGAAAGCTCTGTGTATCACAACATCTTGTACATAATTGCTGCCATAAAAGGAACAGTTTATCTGAAAAATCCAAGTGTGTCAAGAGTATTCAGTGATCCATTGACTGGCTTCTTTAGTTTTGTGCAACATCTTGATAAGCTATAGAGAATAAGAATTTCCCCTGATCTTGAAATTTCACCCCACTATATTTCCATAACTGTCACTTTAACCTTGTTTAAAAAAAAACACTATCCCCAGACATTTAAAAATGGCCATGACTGTGAGAAAGGCATCTAAATTATTATTATAACTATATTTGTCATTGTTGTTGTTGTTGTTAATGGATAATAGTCTCCAGTTAAAATCATATAATGGTTATGTGTATAATACATTTGAATTGAATAATACAGATTATTGTTGGTAAATTGGGATCATTTTACTGGCACGGATCTTTGAATCTTTCAGCAAAAAGAGCAAAAAGTTGTTTTTCAAGTGATTTCACCAGAATCTCTCTCTCTCTCTCTCGAAACTAATCACTCTCTGAGACAACTCTTTTTTCCCCCGAGTCATAGTACAGATTATTCATGAACAACACATCACTAATACAGATTATGGGTAGCAGTATCTAGAAAAAGTCCAGATAGCTGCCTATAATAATTTTTTCCCTGCAAAATCGTAAACGGATATAAACTCTATCTGCCATGGCCCACAGGAAGAGCTCCAATTTTTTTTTTACTTGCAAACCTTGAGTGTGGTGAAAAAACAAAACAAACATACAACAAAAAACCGAAGCGGACGAGAACCAAATGTCAGCAGCCGGCCCTGAAGTTATACAGATGCTCCATGTTTACTCTGCTGATTCCACCGTTTAATATTTCGGCATGTGAAAAATTCCACAACATTCCACTGAAATACAATGGAGAGAAAGAGAGAAATGGCTGGAATTCTCCAAGAGAAAGCCACAATAATCCTGGTGTGCATGTACATGAATTCAAAGCATTTCCCCTACTTTTTTAGTTTTCATATAGGAGCTAGATGCACCAGGTCGTGGTGAGGGTGAAACAGCCTGCCCTCAAATACTGTGACATTCATTTCCACATTGGCCATTCTGACCCAAACACATTCTGAAAACAAGGCCTCACTTGTTTGTTTTCACTCTGGGCCAAGACAGCAAAAAGCCATGCATTTAAAATTAAGATTAATGTCAAACATTTAAAAAGGGAAGTTTCAATCTAGTACCACCATGTAAAATATGAATCAAACCACACCTATGTCATATTTTCTATGTGTTGTATACAGTGCCTAGCCAAAAAAAAAAAAAGCTTGCTGTTTAGATTTAAATAAGCAAATACTTAAGAGCCTATGATTGGATCATTATTGCAGTGATTCATATTTTTCAGATGGCAACAATTCTTTTAACCCTAACTGATGCAGTGCGTAGCTCATGGCTATGTTTAATAGTGAAAGTAAGAGCATTTCCACACGCACAATGCAATGAGAACTTACAGGATTGGGGCTAAACAGCTGTGTGGCCTAATCAGTGTGAGGATAAACAGGTAAAAATTACTTTAATTTGTTAGGGATCATAAAGACTATGAAGCAATGGGAAAAATGTCATGTGGTCTGATGAGTCCAGATTTACCTTATTCCAAAGTGATGGATGCATCAGGGTAAGAAGGAAAGCACATGAAGCGATGCACCCATAATGTATAATACCTATTTACAAGGCTCTGGAGGCAGTGTTATGATCTGGGGTTTTTTAATTTGTTCAGGTCTAGGCTCAGTAATATTATGCGGCAATAAAACGAAGTGAGCTGAGTACCTGAATGACCAGGTTATCTCATCAATGGATTTATTCTTCCCTGATGGCACAGGAATATTCCAGGATGACAATGCAAAGATTCATCGGGCTCAAATTGTAAAAGAGTGTTTCAGGGAGCATGAGGAATCATTTTCACACATGAATTGGCCAGCATAGGGTCCTGACCTTAACCCCATTGAAAGTCTTTGGGATGTGCTGGAGAAGACTTTACGGAGTAGTTTGACTCTCCCATCTTCAATAAAAGATCTCGGCCAAAAGTGGATGGATGTCACATTGCACAAGGTTGTCGAAACAATGCCACAATGAATGCTAGATCATCTCCTAGATGATATTTCTGCTGTGTGAACATACAGTAGTTGTGTCTGAGAGGCCATTAAAAGAGTAAAATGAATAATAATCATGGAATTTATATGCGTGTGTCTCGATTACTGTCTAATCAGCAGAGTCCAACATTTTCTATACCATTGTGTATATCAGGTTATGTAATAATTGGATAATAAGCACTTTGACAATATTTTGTTTTGACAATATTTCAGCATGCACAAAAACTGTATACAGACTGTATATTTCTAACATTATATAACATTATAACGTTCTACATTTTTGTCTATAAGCACATGACAATGCAATGCACATGCAAATGTGACACAAATGTTCCTCGCCTGTAGGACAAATAAAAGCACTAAATGTCTATAAGCAACTCTCGTTCAACATAGTAAGCACTATACATAGAGTATATAAATATATAAGGGTATACAGGAGATTCTGCAATTATAGAATAGATTACAACATTTCTTGAGGAGCAAAGTGTTTCCTCAACGGTGCTTCACTGTTTCTTTGGGTAATATTTCCCAAACTTTTCCAACCTTAACATTTACAACTATACTATAATGCTGTTTATGCTCTGAAGTTATATCGTACATATGTATAGAATACGCCTACAAATTGCTGTCAATCCTCTGACTCACAGAAAGGGTAGAAAGGTGAGGGTGGTGGTTTAATGAGTTCCCTGATGACTTAATTTATATGAAATTCAGCTAAATTGATCTTGCTGGTTAAACTTACAAGATATTTTTCAGATTTGGTCAATGCAAGTATATGCAGCCTTAGAAGAAAAATGGTACTAAGTGGGGTGGTACACTCAAGGTTACATCTTTTGAAACTTTTGTGAAAGATGTATGAGGTGTACCTTTAAAGTATTACTCTAAACACTAAATAAGGTGCAGTTGTGTTTTTTTGGTACGCTACATTCACGTTAAATGAACAAAGATGTACTTTTTTAATGTTCAGTTAAGAGTTTTCTGGACTATTGCAGTCTATAAAATATGTCATTATTATTACATCTAATAATAATAACAATAATAATAATCATCATCATAATACTAGGAGAAAGTGTAGAGAGCTTGAGAGCGTTATGTTTGCATGGTATTCAGGGAGTAAATAAAGAGCGCGCGACGGGTCCTGGAGGAAATACCGCAGTGAAACGCATCACGAGGTGCACTAAACTATCGCATTTGACCTCTAAACCAATTCATTCTGGGGAAAGCTTGATGAGGCAAGCGGGTAAAAAAACCACACACAACATTATGGAAATATAGGACAAATTATCTGTGTAGATGAACTCACCATCCATCACACCACACTCGCACCATCCGTCTCCTCTTCTCGGGACTGCAGGCGACCGCCACCGGGTTTCCCTCCGCCTCCTCGCCCGCTTTGATCACCTGATGGTGTCCGTTTTTCATCATCGTCTTATCGGCTAGAAATTTCTATTCGTCCTATTCCGACGACGAAACGGCCAGATATTTATACTGGCTGTGTTATGGTCCTTTTGGAAAGATAGCCGGTGCTGGTTTTCGGCATTTACAGTAGTGACGCTCCCAAACCGCGCGGCAACGCCTCCTCTTCTTGCCGGGGAAATGACGTCACGAGGACATGGAGTCGTACGATGAGCGCCTCCAGTCAACACAGAGCCAATAGCACACTTGCTACGCATACTTACTACCGTACTACACAGTGTGCCTAAATAATCCGGCGAATCCTTACACTATATCGTACGGGGCTGTGGACAGGGCCACTTATTTATTCGTTCCTCCGGCGTCACGTGACTACAGTCTCCAGTACAGTCGCAAGTCTAGAATATTCGACGTGATTTGTTCAGGATTAAAGTAATAATACCTCAATACAACCTTAATGAGCGCCTGACAAGGGCGTAACCATGGTTTGGTTACAACGAAGTTGTCCAACGAGTCCAACGAACTCAGCGGGAGGATATGCACGTGAATGTAACGTTAATGGTCAAAAACCGGAACTGACGTCAGCCTAGCCTACTTCGTGGTTGTGCAAATATCAACAGTTAATTGACGTTGTTAAGAACAAACTAAGCCATGGTATGATGCCTTCTATACTAAGATAAGGAAACCTAATATTTAGGTATCTAGTTACTTACTGTCTGAATAAAAGTTCGTATGTTCTACTGCACTTTTCTACACTTGTCTGCTGTCTCCAGTTCTTACAGACTGAGCTGATAACATATATCAACAAACTTGTGTTGAGTATGGGCGCAACCAAGTGTACAACTGGAGGGGGGAACACACCTATTTTCATTAACAAACGGAAATATATTAAAAAGGACAAGACATAAATAAAGAGTAGATGAAGAAAGGACAGATCCGTAGGCAGGGTTCATTAAAGGGGGACATATAGAAAATATTTTGTACTGTATATTGGGGGGACAGTTTGGTAT
>JAFFST010053054.1:11887-46327 GCA_022414735.1 Noturus placidus
TCTTTCTTACTTTTCGAAACACATGTCGAAAGCTAAATGCTTAGAGTAGCCTATTCACTGTGCACTGTGTTTCTACAAGACCAGCATTAATCTTATTAGAAAGCATTAAAGTTTTGCGCAACTTGTGCTTATTACATTTGTAAAACAATTTAGTTAAAATAGCTACATTTTGTTTTAGAAAATTATGTGCTGCACATGATAATAAAACGTTTAATGTATACTATTGTTTAAAATCCTTTTTTTATTTAAATAAAAATAAAATAAAAATGTGGTCGATTTATAGTCTAACAATGTCATATAACAGCTACATAAACTGAGATAAATAGATCAATTTACGAGCTCTATACGGTATGATCATGCACTCAGGATAATATGGCATAAACATAAGGATACTGGTAGTGTAATGAGGTTTTTATGTTCTAGTCAGGCTCGGCTATTAGGAGTTTTACAGTTGTAATATAGGCCTTCTATCAAAGGTCTCTCTACGCTGTAGGCAGGGTACACACTGGACAGGGTTCCAATTCATCGCAGGGCACAATCACATACACATTCACACACCCTTTCATACACTACGGACACTTTAGACAGCCCAATCAGACTATCATGCATGTCTTTGGACTGGAGGAGGAAACCGGAGTGCCTGGAGGAAACCCCCCCGCAGCAGAGGGAGAACATGCAAACTCCATACACACAGGGCCACAGTGGGAATTGACCCCCGACCCTGGAGGTGTGACGCAAACGTGGATGGAAAATGTGCATTAAATGAAACAAAATATTTAAATACATAGGCTATTGAATGCAAGGGCGTAACCATGGTATGGACATTGGGGGAGGGTCCAAGCGCTTGGACATTGGGGGGGGGTCCAAGCGCTAAATCCCCCACGCAGCCAAACTTCCAAAATTTGATACTGAAAATTTGCATATTAATGTAGTGGGTGGGGTGGTTGAGACAGGAAGCGCAGCTTGAAGGCCGTCCCACTGACGCTAATTATTTGGATCAGGTGGCACCAACAGCGCTTCCTTTTAAATGTAGTGAGACGCGGACAGGAGAGCAATAGTGCGGTGTGCGTTGAAGAGTGAGCTTTGTGGAATAAGCTGTGCACACAGGAAAACCTCGGCGTGGTGTCTGTGCGTATGGTGACCAGTCAATGGTACACGCAGTTTCAAGTCTACTTTGTTCGCATAATAGCGAGTAGTGAATCCACACTGGTTTGCAGCAGCGTAAGTTTACTGGCTCCCCTTTTCCTTCAGACGTAACACGTGGTGTTTATAGCTCTGACCGTTTCCTGTCTTGATATTGTCTATGGGCAGAAGCAACGCTGATGCTGGCGAGAGTGTGCACAGCTATTAGTCATCCACACTGGTAGAACTTCATTGGCTCGTCCTAATTCATCTGGGCTGGTCTTAAAAACGTAAGTTCATTCAACTCCTTTTACGTAGCTAGTCTTTCGATTGGAGATCTAGTCCTGACTTAATTGCTACTACATTTAGTAATAGGAAGTGGTGCCCCAGTTTAAAAAGCGTAATCAGCTGACTGCAGCCATTTGGATAAGGTATTGGCCTTCATACAATTATAATTGGCGTTTATGCTACCAAACGTAGCATTACAAACCATTTATGTTTTTTTTTTTATTACAGGAGGATTGCCTTCGTCTGTCCAACAAGCCACTGTTTTCCCTGGATTATTATTTCGTTTTATTGCAATTCATGTATGTATGTGCCTCGGAAATCTACCACATTTGTTGAATGTTTACTGAGAACCTAGGTGGGCCTAGGGGGAAGCCTGCTGGTGGTAACCTGTTGGTTTCAATGTTTTGTTTGTTTCCTTGTCTGTTTGTCTGGCAGTCATTGTAATGCGTATTCGGCCTGGGAATTGTGCAATATTTCTTATGGGGACAGTGCTTCGTTTGCAGCGCTCACTAGTGTGAAGTGAGAAACGCCGTGTCTGTGTGTACGGCCTATTTGGTGTGAAGTGCCTCTTGCAGATCGGAGTGTTTTAGATTGTGTATGTGAAAAGTATTTAAGAATATATTTGACTTTATACACTGTAACTCATCTGGAAGATCTATTCATTCATTGTAATTTATTGTAGAATTTCATCCACTGTTGCCTATGTGAAACATTTGCTTGTCCTGATTGCCGATCAGTGTATTTATGGTGTCTGTCTAGGTCTAATAAATGTGTAAATTTTTTTTACTACATCAGTTCCATTCTTCTTCCTTCATTGGAATTAACCTGCCTAGATAGTTTGAGGGAGAGCTCTGTGTGGTGGCTTAGCTTAGCTATACAAATTGTGAGCTTGAGCACCCCCTGGGGGTCACATTTAGAACATAGTTTTAGGATTACGTGTTTAAATTCACGTGATTTCTGAGTGATGGAAGCTCCCACAACATGGTGTGGGATACATCACCTAAATACATCACCGACTGAGCTGCTAAAATACATCACCGAACTTGCGTTCAGTCTGGGCGAAACCAAGTGTACAATTGGAGGCGGGGGGCAGATTTTCCTTAACAAACGTGAATATATTAAAAAAAGAATAGACATAAATAAATAGAATAGATGAAGAAAAGACGGATCTGTTGGCAGGGAAAATTAAAGTGGAACATATAGAAAATATTTTCACCTGTATATTGGGGGGGCAGATTGGTATTTCCTCAACATTGGGGGGGGATCACGATCCCCCAAAGAGTGCGTGGTTACGCCCATGATTGAATGTTATAGGAACGTAATACCGATTTCTATAGATTGGGGCGCCTTCTTCACGCGCACCAGCAGATGGGGTCCAAACTCAAATTATGAAAATCATAGTGGTTCAGAGGCATACACTCCCATAGAAATACAACCTCAATTCCAAAACGCTTGGGATCTTGGGGTTGTATGTACGCAATAGTTGATAAATTCTTGAAACCTGAAAAGGTTCTGGAAACCTTGGGGAAGAGTGTGTTGTGTGCAGTATATGTGCAGATGATGAACCTAACCAAATGTCACCTTTTCCAAACATAGTGATAGTCTATTCATTAACACTATTACTAATACTACTACTAATAATAATGTTGTTTTTATTTATTTTTATTATTAGGTAATATTTAATTTTATTGAACCTTTACCTAAAGAGACATGTAAAATATTTCTCAGAGAACCTAGCATCATATCGGCATCACAATATATCCCAATCCCCTGACATCACAAAAATATTCAGATACTGGCCGTGCAAACCCAGTTTACACAGAGAAAGGATTAAACCTGTGTAGAGTTAAGAGTTCTCATTTGTATATTTAAATAAACTGAACTTGTAGGTGCATCTGTGCATTTGTCTGTTCCGTTCTTGTGTACTATGTATAGTGTTTAAAAACAACAGACTAAAAAAAGTCTGGCTTTTAAATAAATTGTGACCATATGTTCCCATTTTTCTCAAAGGAGTACTGAATTATGCCTAAACATTTTAGGAGATAAACTGTCATTTTAAACAGCTCCACAAAGAGATACATCACTCTAGATACTTATGTCTAGTGGATACCATTAAGGACCAATAATGGTAATGGTTTTAATGGTTAGCTGATGGTTTGTAATGTATTCGCAGTGGAAACCATTAAAATTTCTGAGATGGTTTCTACTAGGTTTTTTAAAGCAGGGAATTCATCCCAAAGTCTACATGTCCACATATTTTTGGCCATATAGTGTATGTCTGGCTGTTGCAGGATAGGCCCATGTTCAGGTTCATTTAGACACTGACAGGATGCCAAGCAATAAGGATCTTCTAAAGTTCCACCACTTGATAGTGGTAATTTAGTCGAATAGCACTTCCGGTCATTTAATGATAATCTATAACAATAAGTGGATAATATTTAGTTGATGTCAATCAGATTAATAAATAAAATTCTTGATAGATTTTTCAGTTGGATTATAATCAGGTTACAAGGCTTCTCAGTTTTTTTATAGCCAGGTTGCATGCTCATCTCTTTTTGTTTACAAGCACCCAAGGGGTGTATAGGCGAGAGATGTGCCCAATAATCTAATACCTGGTTAACTGTTTGAGGCACAGATATCTGAATACCCTCTAGGGTCGGGGGTTCAAGTCCAGCTGGGGCCCTGTGTGTGTGGAGTTTGCATGTTCTCCCCGTGCTGCGGGGGTTTCCTCTGGGTACTCCGGTTTCCTCCCCCAGTCCAAAGACATGCATGGTAGGCTGATTGGCATGTCCAAATTGTCCGTAGTGTATGAATGGGTGTGTGAATGTGTATGAGATTGTGCCCTGTGATGGACTGGCACCCTGTCCTATGTGTACCCTGCCTTGTGCCCCATGCTCCCTGGGATAGGCTCCAGGTTTCCCCATGACCCTGAAAAAGAGTAAGCGGTAAAAGATGGATGGATATTTGAATACTGAAATTCAGGTAATTGGCTATTCTGGTATTTTTTATTACCTATGTCCACATGAGTTCAGTGAAAAAAAACATGAAAAGAGTCATATCAGACACCATTTTAATGCAGAGGGCAGTACTGTCATGGTGTATTTCAGGACTCAAAAACATCTTGTGAGCACGAAGTTCTCACTCTTATGCAAGCGGGATGCGGGGAGTCAAACCTGAAGCTTGCTGAACAAAAGAGTACATTTCCAATAATGTCCAGTACAACTAGATTAAACGTCTTAAAATGTTAATCGACACCATCCAGGTACCCAAGTTTTCAATTAAGCCTATTTTAACACTCTTGTTAGATCCTCTTTGCTAACGTGTCAGTGCCAGCATTAATGCGACATTGTAGGCAAGATATATTTAAGAAAATAATGCAACTGTAAGGCAATTAGAAAATGTGAACTATTTATTGATTAATTTCATCAAGTAATAAGGAAGCGTGAAAATAACTTACCAGCTGGTAAAGATGGTCTTGCAGCTTGATCAGCTCAGCCTGTGTTTTGGCAGCTGCTAACGAGTCAGACCTAGCTGGATTTATGTCAGAAACAATACTGTGCACGCGGCATATTTTGCTCTGTGATGCATTTTATTTGCAGTGGTCACTGTTGCCAAGTAGAACATTCATTTCATTCACTGCTTTAGTGAATCTAAAATGTGTGTGTGTGTGTGTGTATATATATATACATACATATCTTATAATTTTATAATAGAATAGCATTGCCATATCATAGATCATATAGTTTGTGAATCCAATGAGATTTTCATATATTCTTTCTACCCACAAATGTTTAAGTGGTTGTATCCCTTTACTCTGTGGCAATTTTAACTGACTTCAGAGCACTCATTGCTACAGGAGAGCTACAAAAATGCTGTAAAGCTTTTCATATGCTTTTTTTTCTGTTCATTAATTCTCTGCATCATGTCTGTCAAACACATAAGCTGCCACCAACACCAAAAGTCTAGCAGTTATCCAAACATCCGTTCATTAACTCTTACAGATATCTGAATAATAAAATTACACTGAACGCATCCCTAATATATACAGCACAGTTCTGACAGCTCTCAACTATTTCTTTTCTTTTAGCAAAAAATAAATAAATGTTGTGCTTCAGAAAAAATGACAAGAAACAATAAAACCAGAATAAAAACTGCCAGTGTTTATCCAAGATGGAGTCAATTTATCCTGGTGAAGGGGATATGGCTGAACGTGGAATTAGCAGTGGAATTAACTGCTGGACAGGTATTTAAACGCAATCCATACAAGGCTTTGAACAGTTTGAATGGCCTGATTTACATAACGAATCACGTACTGTAGATAGATGTTTAATCACTTAATGAGTAAGGTGAAAAATATGCTTTGGATAAATAATCTTGAAATGTATGTAATGTTGGATAACTCCCATGTAACTCTGCTAACAATGCTAACAGCATTTGGTTCAGCTGAAATGCTGCTATTAAATGCCAAAGGCAGTATATCAGCACCACGAGCCTGCTACCTTCTTAGAAATCTGTGTAATAATAGCTTACTTCTATGGAGCTATGCTAGCAAAAAATTTGCTGAGAGCTTATTATAAAGAAACAACTGAGCAGTGGAGGCACTTTTGACTATCCTTATCCATAAATCAGTATAAGACAAATTTCATGTTGCTTGTGCTATATCTTTGCTTTCAAGCAGGTGAATGGTTGAGATGGCAAAAGCTAAATGCTAAAATACGTTTTTAAATGTTTTTCTTATCGCTGCAACAAGAAAGGGTACTTGTTTAACATGATTAGACAATAAGTCAAGCAGGATAAATGAAATGTAGTGGTTATTCATCACCAGGTGCAAAAAAATCAACAACAGTTTTTCTGTGTATTATTATTCTTATTACACTACTGTTCATTATTATAAATTTCCCCACTATTCTGTTATTCTATCATCATTATTCTGTAGGTTCTTTTCTCACCTAGCTCTAAATAATGAAGTAAAGCAATGCCCTTAAGAAATAAACAGCCTACCTCATTTCATGCTAATGATAATACTGATCCTTGCTAATGATAGTTGAACTTGGTAACTCTAGCTGAACTCTACAGGTAACCATAGACAATGGGGGTGGAGCTTTGTGTACATGGGCGGGAATGGTTGGGGTGGGCTTCATGGACTTCAAATGAGACCTAATCTTGGAAAAATTGACTTATCTTACCTCATGCACATTTAAATGTAAAATGCAATAACAAAAGGAATTCAGGTTTGTTTAGGTTTAAAGAGGAATTAACTTACAACACAATAGATTAAAATAATCATTTTCAATTAATAAAAATCGTTTCATTTAAAATGCTTGAATTCTTTACAAGAGACCATTTTCTTTAGCTCAAAGGTTAGCAACAAGTGTACAGTGTTGAAAAAATTTGTTTAATTTTCCAGTCTCAAAGAAACATCCCCTATGAGGGCATGCTAATTTGATATTAGCTTAGAGCCACAGGCATCGCATGTGGGGGCAGACTGAAAGCCTGGTTAATGGCAGCAAAGGCCACATTAATTCTGCCTGGCTGAGAGAATTGGGCCAGGCACCTGCTGCAGAATTGGGTACGAATGACAAATGCAGTCCTATATTGGCCATTGGCTCACCTCTCGCCTCTGTGTAGCATATTAATCAAACCCGGAGGCCAAGGGCTTTCTCTTCATGTTGTGGAGACAGGTCAGGTACAGCAGTGAGTGTGCATCATGTGTGTTTCTACAGGACTGAGCATTATGTACACAATACATCCCTGTTACAATGCACGTGTAGCTTATAGCGTTATATAAAAATCAGAACATACAATAAGCAGAATAGATTTGGACACATTTATCAATAATAATGGCTTATTTTGCACATGTACTATATTCTGCGCTTTGTAAAAACTGTAAATAGAAAAAAAAAAGCCCTGCATGTATCATATCACCACCACACTATGGTGTTGTCTACAAAAGAATGAAGAGGTATAACAAAGAGAGAATTGTTTATGAAAGGTATATGTATGGGTGCCTTGTCTGGCCAAATTTAGGGCAGGCACACCACAACGTCCCCCACTCACGTCAGGCCAAAAAACGCATGCACGGAAGTTGCTTGAACTAGGTCGACTGGTGCCTTTTTTGGATCACAGAGGGAAAAAAGCATGCCAGCTAAATGATCGCACTCTCCTAAAACCTACTCTGATGGCAAAAAGCCTTCACCAGTTTTATTTTTACTCCCATCAAACTGGGTCAATGACAATGCCATGGAATATAGCCAAATACAAAAAGGTCATGTTCACCAAAGTCAAGACATTATGGACAACTCTCAAAACCTTTTTATTGATCATATATAAAATAAAGGAAGCTGTATATCACCAAACATACAATATATACAACAGTACATCAATAACTTAGTCAAACCCAAGAAAGACTATCTGCATGGTTAAAATCCACAGTTCTTATATATGAATATATATATTAATACATCACTTTTGTATGTACAGATTGCAAAAAAGTACAATAATTTAATTAATAAAGTTACAGTTCACCCATTTTGTTACTGTATTTCATACAAAGTACTCATATATATCCAAAACAGCACATTCTATTCACCGATTACCACCTCACATTTCATATCTTTTTTCTGATTAACAATTTTGAGACAACAAACTATTCAGAGCCATATATGAACCTGGTGTTTGAACCTGCTCAACAAACAAAGAACATGATGAACAAAGCCTAAAGCTAATAGATTTTGTCACGTAAGTGCTGATAAAGTGAGTGGACCTCTGAATCTCTGGTAAGACAATGGCAGGGATTAAAGGCTCTCCTGGATGCATAGTGTGATCTATGTATAAAATGACAAGGCCTCCCACAGAGCTGTTAGACATGCCAATTTTTGGACTGACAAAAAGCTATATTCCTGATGCTGTTAACCAAAGCACAAAAACTGACAGTCCTTTATCATTCAATACTCAGCTCAGTGTGATATCACTCCCTCCTCCTGTCGATCCTACAATTGCTCTATTATGATAATTATCACGGACTCTGGACTATGTGAAATAGCTCAGATCAATAATTTATGTCCACAAAAGGATAAAGTGGGGCATTTGTCCAAGAACTCCATTTAACACCGCAGAGGAGGCCTATGTGCAGTAAACGCACAAGAAACCCCTGAAAGCATAAAATGATTTTAAAAAAAAAAAAAAACTGGAATCTAAATGGAAAATTTACACTAGCTTAGACTTGAATGGGTATGAGAAATTCACTGCATGATAACCCAGCATCCAAGTATTTTGGTGTAAAATGGCATTTTCAAAGAAGTCCTAGACAGTACCATGTAACCACAGTATTTTGTTAGCATAATTGCTCAATTTTTATTTTTTAAATTATTATTATTATTAATTTATTTTTTGAAAATCTTGTTAAGAATACTTGCTAAGCTGTTGCCTGTTCAGGTTATTAAAAGAAAGCAGAAATGTGTTTTTCTTAAATTTTCCACTGGCAGGTTTATTGTTTAAAAATAAACGTTTCTTACGTCTCCTTATTGTAAACCATGATACTGGTCACATCCCTACTAATCAATGCAATAATTGTGATGTTACAGTGGTGCTCAGTTCCACAAGTTAGCATTCAAGCCTACCTACAGTACCAGGAATCACAAAGTGCAAGACATTTGAACTTCTTGGCCAACTACTGTTCCAACTTCATCCTGGTCAGGGTCACAGTGGATCCAGAGCCTATACTGGGAACACTGAGCATCAAGCGGAAATAAACACATGTTCACATACTAATTCACACCTATGGGCAATTTTGTCTAGCCAATCCACCTACCAGCTAGATTTTGGGAAACAGGGTTGGACAAATCAATAGTCCGAGCACCCCTGGACTAACAGATTTCATGTCCAAGCTATTAGTTTTTATTATTCGGTGAACAGTGGACAAGTTGGATCAACAACCACAATAAGTGTGAAAAACACCCTACTCCTTAATGACTTGCAAAACAAAAGTTGTTGTTTTGGTGTGTCTGTTTAAACTGAATGCTCTTCATTGTTGGGCAAAACACCTTGATGCTCAGCCAAGGCCAAGTTCTCCCTGTCCACTACTGGGAGAACTTGGAGGAAACCCATGTGGGAGAACCTCTACAAAGTAACCCAATCTTAGGATTGAACCGAGGACCCTAGAGTTGTGATGCAGCAACACTACCCTCAGTTGGAAGATGCTTTTTTTTGTCTTGAGCAAATATACCGGTCTCAGCAAATCATTTTAATTTAACTAAATGATGAAAAGAGTCAATTTCCATCCAACATGATCATTCCATATGCTTATGAAAGTACTATGCTGAACCTGTTGCAGAACACCTCACTGCCATGTTCAATCTGACATAGGTCATATAATAATATAATGGAAGTAAGCAAAGTAAATGCTTCGCTGAGATTTACTTTATATATCTATAATCCTAACCATAATTGTGCAGTAACTATGGTTCCGCTTTAGTTTTGGAGTTACACTGTCTGCAATATTCATCAATTAATTGTTAATATTTGCAATATGCAGTTAATAGGCAGTGCAAATACAATGCGACATAGACAGAGTTATTTGTTTCAACCAAAGATCATCATACAGTATGTCACCTTGTATGACAATCAGGCAGATGTGGGCACCACAATGAGTAGCCAATCAAAACAATATATTTAATTTAATTTAATTTAATTGAACTTTGCTGCTGAATAACATAACCAGGCTATAGTTCGGATATAGCAGAGCAGAATCCAATGATTATAAAGAAGTTCTAATTAATTTAACTCAAATATGTGTTTGGAAAGTGCCTTGCCAAAGTTCTAAAATATCTTGCTTAACATTTGTCCTGGATAGCACCTTTAACAACATCTTGCGTTATGGAAGTCCGTTATTTGGGAGAGACCACAGAGGCGGAAGAATTCAGTTTTGCACTGCGCAACAAAATTGATCCGTTATATGGAAGGGACCAAAATGGATGGTTATCTGTCTTCTATACATTGCCTTTCTTCTACAAATTTTTCTAAATATATTCATGTAAATAGTACAGAATGACACCAATAGAGTGGACGACACTGCCACCTGATCACTTTCACAGCACGCCACGCGCCTAGTCACTAGAAAAGCTATCAGACTTCAATAATAAGCCACTTTTGGTACAATTGCAAAGTCAATATCAAACAAGTTCAAGGTTTGTATTTTTCCCCAGATATTTTTTCCCCCTACAAATTAGGGTGCCCAAGTCAACTGGTCAAAAGGCCAGCATACAGTTTAGTTGTTATTTTCCTGCTCAAAGACACTAGATGACAAATAGGTGTGTTAGTGCAGAGGAAAATGACCAAACTGTGCTGAACTCTAACCTTCCAGGACATGAGTTGGACACCTCTGTTATAAATAACAAAACATTTTCTCACCAGAAAATAACAAATATTGAGCTAAACCTTTAGCTGGACAAAGACATCAAATAACACTTGCTAATAATAAGTAAACAATAAAGCTTGTGTGGATTTGTGTTTAGGCAACTATGACCAGTCCATCCACAGCATTAAACTCTAGAATGTCGAACAAAACTAAACCACTCGATACTTCACATTTGCCAATGAACTTCTACATCAAACCATTTTTAAAAACACATAAAACATAATTCAGTCAAACAAGGAAGGAGTTTGCTATGTTCTATTCACAGGCTCCCTCATAACAAACGTGATATAACTTGTGTCTATGAAAGGTGAACATCACCCTCGGAGACAGTTACCGGATTTTTCCTTTTCCATGCATAAATACGGTAGTTTATTGCCTCTCCTTGTCATATTCATCAGAATATAACTTGTAAACATCATTCCACAAATGGAATTAAACAAAACAGAGCACAAAAACTAACAGTTTTTTTTTGATGTGTTGGCATGGCATGGAACACCAAACTTTCATCTATTAAGGAATAGTTTTGGGGAAGAATTCAAATCGACACAAATGCTCTGCCTATAAGACATTGCTAATCAGCCGGAACAGATCTGTTCTCCACATTTTTTAGCTCTTCTGGTTTTGCATATAGCCAACATGAGGCTAACACGAGGCCATCTAACAAGCCTCTGACCTCTAATCTAATTTGTAATCTAGGCATCATATAAACTGCATGGTAAAATCTGGCCTCAAACTATGTCAATCTACAATTTAAGGCTTTTTGAGATTACTTTTGTCTAACATTGTATTGATAAAATATAGGAATTCTCTAAAAAGAAACATTGTGATACATACAGTTATGATGCCATATGATAACTGGGGCGGCTGTGGCTCAGTCGGTAGAGCGGGTTGTCCACTAATCCACCAACCGTGGGGTTGGCGGTTCGAATCCCGGCCCGGGTGATCCCATGCCGAAGTGTCCTTGGGCAAGACACTGAACCCTAAGTTGCCCCCAATGGCAAGCTAGCACCTTGCATGGCAGCTCTGCTACCATTGGTGTGTGAATGTGGTCTCATTAGTAAGTCGCTTGTAAAATGTAAAAAAAAAATGATATTTCTGTAAAAGCTGCTTTGAGACAATGTACCATTGTAAAAAGCGCTATACAAATTGATAAATTATTATTATTAATTATTATTATTAATTATAACATAACTGTATGATACATACAACTGAAAACTAGCAGCCATTTTAAATAAATAGATTTAATTTATACACATAAAATCTTGAAGTGACTCATGCATACTGTCACCATTCTTTAACCATCTATGTACAGTTACAGTTAGTATTATTTTAACTGACTGTTTCAGACAAGTGTGTAATAATTCCAGCTAGAGTTTGCATGATGAAATGGGTGGTCACAGACTAGCGATGTGGCACCAGAACAAAAATAAGGAAGCAAAATTTGGATACCAAACATGTCTTGGCTGATTGGCTATGTCTAGAATAAGATGAAAATTTGTATTAATTTGATATTTCCCCCAACATTGTTTTAAAGCCAAAACTGAGAGTTCATGGTTTTCATCCTATTACACTGACTGAGTGCCAAAATGTTAGCATTAACATCATTACAGAGAATACATGCAAAGCTATCCTACCCCTTTCATCCCAATTTCCCAGCCAAACTTTAATTGGAAAAGTACATTTGTTTTCCAAATGACATCAATTTGAGCAGGGCTGTTTAATGTAAATGTAAGTTCAATTTGTACTATGACTGAATTAAAAATACTTTGGCACAATTTTTTTAATTTCTAATTGCAATTTAGTATTCGAATTTGACCCACAATCAAATCAAGTTTTGACTCAGCAATTGCAATGACTGAAAACTATTAACCCCCATAATTGACTAATTTTTAAGAAAAGCACAAGTTTTTTTTTTTTTAGTTTTTCTTTTAATGCTGACACTTTCTGTTGATAGATTTCATCATCCCTTTCAAGACCATGATGGCCTTTCTAGCCCATCTGAGAGGTGGTCAGTGGAGAATATCAAGCACAGGAATCTGAAAATGAAAACAATGTTACACTAATATTTTCCCTATTAATACCAAGGAAATACCAGGTTGCTAAATATCAGTTCACAAAACTCTTAGTGCAATGTCGCAAATATGGTGCAAACCAAATTCAGTGGTAACTGTGTTGGACTGCATTGTTCCGTTGCACATGTTAAACCTGTGCCAAGTCCCAAGTTGGCTTGCCCTTTCACACCTGAATCAGCTAATTGAGCACTGAGGACAGAATCAGGTTTGTCAGGTGTATGTACTGAGACATTCACTGAAATAAATCTTACGTAAAATATAAAAATTTGCATCTAGTAAAACTTGCTTTAAATTTGTGAAGGCTATGACAAGTGTACATAGTTTTACTACACTTCATAGACATGATTGCTCTGCCTTTTGCGTAATTTTTGTATTATGGGCGATAATAATCCCTACTATGGTGCATAGAAGGTTGTGCTAAATCTGGGAATGTATAAGATTTGAGGCTAATGTAAAAAAAAAAACTAAAAAAAACTAAATAAATAAATAAAAAAAAACCCACACAGTTATGCAAAACCAGAAAGGCCTTAATGGAGTTTAACAACCAAAATTCACCATACATGCCATCTTAATAAGCACACTGCTAGGCAGAGCATATTTAACTGCTGTATTGTTTAAAGCAGATGTTGCAGATCTGTGCTTGATAGTGATTCACTGACCAAAGGCATTGTGCATTACGAGCGTGCCTCTGTTTTGGACTTGACGATGGTGATGACACTCGTGGCGGCCACCTTGCCTGGTATGATGATTGGCGTGATTGCGCCCCTGGCAGCTGGTACAGGGCTGCGTGCCACAGTCCTGGCGAAGCTTTGCAGTGCCTCATACTTGGAGCGCAGCACGTCTAGCTCTACCTTCATGCTGGCATTCTCGGAAGCGAGTTTCTCCACCTCTTGCTGCAGCTCAGCTTTTTGCTTCTCCAGTTCTTCCTTCTGCGTGACGCGCTTGACGCGACAGCTGGCGGCATAGCCACGGTTCTTTAGCGTGCGCCGCCGCTGCTTTAGTTGTGCAATCTCCTCCTTGGATAGGCCGCGCAGGTGTTGGTTCAGCTCACGCACTGACATCGACACTAGCTCATCATCTGTAAGGCTCGTGCCATTCTCACCTGGCTCCCGCTTCACCTTAAGAGAGGTGAGGAGAAAGAGTCCAAATGAATAAGGTAGGAGAGATGGAAAACCATAAACCAGATTAATCAAATAACGTAAAAACAGAGAGCATAAATAAACTATTGACACTTGCCTTCAGGGCTTTGTTTCCCTTACTTGTAGTAGTCATGCCACGAGAGCCACAATTGACTATCCTGGAAGACTGTCTGCTGGGACAAAGAAGAGAGTGCAAACATTAAATGAACTGTGATATATTTATGGTCTTTACACATCCACATTGATTCAAATGTAATGAAACACTTAATCACTCATCAGTGTTGTGAAGTCCTGGTTGTCATTCTCATTCCAGCAAATACACATGCAGAATGACATGTAGAATAGTAGCAGGGTCCAATTTTTAAACAAATATTAATGCATGAAGCGTCAGGCCATTTGAGACGCCTCAATTCAGTCACATTTCGGTTGTTGTAGATATGACTTTTACAGTCATTTAATTAAACTAATGATGCTGATATTTGAAAAAGAGCTATCACTAAGCATGCAGGACCTCCGACTATGTGTTTGCTCCTGACAAACAGACACAATAAATAGTACGTTCAACTTTCCATAGACTCGGTGCTGCTTTGGAAGGGCCACATTAAAAAAACAAAACACGTTTTTACAAAGTAAACTCACTGACATTTGGTAAAGCACCTCTGGTAGATAAGTGCAAAGCCATGTTACACAGAAACTCGCTGCACCAGAGGCTGTTTAAAATGTGCTACCACACACACAGAGCCCCACACAACAGACTCAGTGATTCTTCTGAAGTTTGATGAAGTCAAACTCAATGTGGCATCAGCATCAAAATAAAGCTGAAAATAGAGGATGTCTTTCATTAGGGCTTGTTAGGTCAGTGTGAGACATCTTCAGGCAGTTTTTATTTGTGATCATCTGAAATGGAGAGGGCATTTATTAATCATTAATATTACAACATTATGGTTATACATCATTGTGATGGTCTCACAACTGTCTGAGCTGTCTGTCCTGTGGGTGTGTTTGTCTTACCTGGTATTAATGCTAACTGAGTATTCTGTGTGTATGTGTGTTTGAAAAACACAAACCCACATCTAATGGGCTGTGGTGAGCTGGGTGTGTGTGTGTGTGTGTGTGTGTGTGTGTGTGTGTGTGTGTGTGTGTGCGCGTTGTATTGGATGGAGCTGATACAGCTGGGTCACAACAGGAGGGGAATCACACAGGCCAAACCAGCAGTTGTGGCACCATGATTTTACAGACACACACACACACACACGCACATTTGTCTTTTTTACCCTTGTGAGGACCCCCCATTGACATGATTATTAATGAAGCTAATTAATGCTATGCTAAACCTTAACTTAATCCTAACTTTAACTTCAGTAACCGAAATGAAACCTCTGGATCTTGCAGTTTTTTTTTGTTTGTTTTTTTAAACAAAATCTCCATTTTATTTTTATTAATAAAAAAGCAGTTTTTCTCAAGGAGACCAGCCAAATGACCCTAGAAAGTCAAATTATCAGACATTCCTATACTTGAGGGGACATTTGGTCCCCACCAGATATACAAACACCCAGCCCCCCCCACCACACACACACACATAGACAGAGGTATGCTGGCTCAGCATACTCATACCACTGCACTAGTTGCCAAACACACGGTCAACAGCAGTTCACTGCTGGACTCCATCCATCCTACTGCACCTGTATCTATCTGACTGTGCCATTTTCACACACACTGCATGTGCAAATATGGGCATACAATTGTATAGAGGACATCTGTAAGACCAGCTAAGCAAGCTGATCTTCCTTTTCCTACTAGTAGTACAAAAAGAGGAGAGGACTCTACAGTGGGCAATGCTAAACAGTAATTCCCCAATGTAATCCAATAAAAAGCTGCCCCAGAAATGACCTGAACTCTGTTGCTGTCAACAAAAAAAAATATTCACCACAGCCAAACAGGAGGATACAGCAACTAGTTAACCTTAATATAGCACAGAGAAAGAATATAGAGATAGTATATTTCTATGTATATGTGTATATGTGGTTACTCTCTGTGAAGAGTTTCGCATGTTCTGCCCACGTCCGATTGGGTTTCCTCCCAATAGCCCCTAGGTGTGAATGAATGTGTAAGTAAGTGAGAGAGAGAGAGAGAATGAATGGTACCCTGAAATGGACTGGCATTCCATAAAAAGTATATTCCTGCCTTGTGGCCAATGTGCATAGCCTCTGGACCCACCAAAATCCTGACCTGGATAGATAAATAAATAAATAGACACACACACACACATTTATTTAATCTAGATTTAAGATTAATCCTTATTAATAAAACCCACCCTAAGATTCTTTTTAAGGGATATACTGATCCAATATTGAGAATACATATCAAGGCCCATACTTGCATGACTCAGCACAGATCTTGTATTGAACACTGGACAACACTTACATTAAAGTGTGCCACCATCAAACTTCTGATATTTTAAAGAATGTGGCAACAAAAGTGGTCAGAGAGTCATCAGATTATTAAGACACTGTTGTAGCACCTTGTCCTTATCAATTCCAGAAGGTAATTTCTCCTCATTTGAAATGACTCTGAAAAACGAATCTTCATATTTATTGTTCAAAGAGCTCTGTGTTTAGCATGCTTCTCTGCTATTGGACCTGACAAATACCTACCTTAATAGCAGGTCTCCAATAGTAAATTTATTCATTCGATCTAAAAAAGGAAATCAATTCAAAGGAATTTTTTTTCTCCTGGATGGATTCATTCTTTGAAAGAGAACTTATTTCGACAATTTTAAACCAACCAAAAAAACATTGTTACATGTGAAAATTCCTTTTGAGTGTGTAATGACAACCTCTTGCTGAGCCCTTAGGTATATAGGTATACCTGCTCACTGAAACTGGACAGTTGAAGATTGGGAAAAGACCAGGCAATTTTTTTTCTTTTCAATTTTCACCTGTACAATTTTGGTGAGCCTGTACCTACTGTAGGGATGTCACGGTACCGAGTTGGTACCACCATTCTTAAAACGTGACTGTACTTGTTTTTCTAGAGTAGCATAGGTACCGTTTGTTATGACGGTACTGAGGTTGCAATGGGCGGCTGTGGCTCAGGCGGTAGAGCGGGTTGTCCACTAATCCACTAATCGTAGGGCTGGTGGTTCGAATCCCGGCCAGGGTGACCCCATGCCGAAGTGTCCTTGGGCAAGACACTGAACCCTAAGTTGCCCCCGATGGCAAGCTAGCACCTTGTATGGCAGCTCTGCTACCATTGGTGTGCGAGTGTGCACTCATTTGTAAGTCGCTTTGGATAAAAGCGTCTGTTAAATGAATAAATGTAATGTAATGTAATGCAATCCTTCCGGACCTGATGGGGGCAGCAAATATGCGCAAGTGTTTTAGTCGGTCCACAAGTGGTAAAGAAGAAGAACGCCTACAAGCACACGGGAAAAACTACAGAAGATTAGTTCTGCCACGACTTGTTGAGAGGAAATTTGGTATAGAATATGTAAATACTTCGCATTCGAGGCGGATGACAACAAACATATAATTGGTGCTGTGAAGCCAGTGTGCATTCGATGCCATCGTTCATTTCAAAAAGCACAGAAACACCTGGAATTTGGCAAATTACCTGAAATACGGTCCTATATTCTATTTGTTTGAGGCAGCTGCATTGTAGCCATGAAACCAGCTAAAATTATGCTCCATGTAATGTTTGCGATAGCCAGTTATTTGTTAACGACGCTAACACATTGCAGTGTTATAAACTACCTCCTAATGGGCCACCATACATCGCCATTCAGCCCATGTCCTGTCAGCTAAATGTAGCCTAATGTCACTAATAATTATTCAAATGTTCATGCTTTTAATAAATCTTTTTATCCTGCCACCAGATCAGTGAATTTAAACTAATGCTTGCATTCAGAGTATAAGGTGTTCATGTGCGTGCATGTTCAGGAGTGCGGCACCTCCTCTGTAGCCTCCACTCATTGTCAGACAGTGTTTGATAACTAAAATCGCTCTCTTTGCCAGTGTCAGCCAGAGGAGGATATACTCCAGGAGTTTTTAATTAAATGTTTTTAATTAAATTTTTATACCACACCGTGGTATTGACTTGGGTATCGAGTATCGTGTACTTTTGGTGGTATCGGTACCAACTACTAGATTTTTGGTATCGTGACATCCCTAACTTACTGTAACATCAAATTCCTGTTCTTGGCTGACAGGAATTTAACACAATGTGTTCTTCTTTTGAAGCCCATCCATCTCAAGGTTCACTGTTTTGTGTGTTCTGAGATTTTGTGTTTTTCTGCTCACCATGGCTGTAAAGATTGGTTACTTGGAGTTACTATAACCTTTCTGTCAGGTGGAACCAGTCTGGCCATTCTCCTCTGACCACTCTCATCACCAAGGTGCTTCCACCCACAGAACTGTTACTCACTCAATATTTTCCCCCCCCACACTATTCTGTGTAAACTTTTGTGCATGAAAATCCCTGGAGATCACCATTCTGCAAAACTCAATCCAGCCCTTCTGCAGCACCAAAACTCATGCACAATCAAAGCCACTGAGATAACATTTTACCTCAATCTCAGGTTTGATGTGAACATGAAGCCCTTGCCCTGCACATGTACAAGTTTATGCATTGTGCTGCTGTCACATGATTGGCTGATTTGATAATTGCAGGAATGAGCAGTTGTACAGGTTTTCCTCATAAAGTGGCTGGTGAGTGTATTTTGGTCAAGGTTTAGTATACATAAAGTCTACTAAAAATACACCAATTCAGATTTGTCTGTTTTCAATACAATCACAACATGAAAGTTTTGACCATCTGAAGATGCCTGATTTGGTCCAGTACTGAATATTTCCTACAAGTTTCTGTTGTAAGATTATGCAGAACATCAAAAGAACAATGGTGTCAGAATTTCCGTCCTGTGTTCAATGCATGAAATCCAATACCCACACTCAGCAATACCAAGAAAAGAGGTTTTATCCATTCAGTGGAAGTTGTTGAGGCGAACTTCTTGCTCTTACCCTAGAGAAGACCTAATGCATTTCCTCTCATAAATGTTTTTCTCTCATTTGTGGCTCCTCAGTTAAGGGTGCAGGGGCCCAGGGGACCAGTGCTGAGGGGTCTGGGGAGGTGAAGACACTGTCTTTTGCAGGCGCAAGCTGAATTTTTATGAATCACCAGGAAGAACGCTGACAAATCAGGGCTGATTACTTGCAGAGCAGAGACATCACACCCACAGGAAAATACAAAGCGCTGAGTGAGGTTGTTGAGAATAGAGAGAGAGATTAAGAGAGAGAGAGAGAGAGAGAGAGAGAGAGAGACAGCCTTGTGAAAAATGCACCCTCGACACATTTGGAGGTGCTCAGAAAGAGGAGTGGGATGAAAAACCCTGATCTCAGCAGGGACCACAACCAAGGCACCAATTAAAGAGCTGTGAAGTTCAACTAACATAACCAGAGCCATCATTTTCCTACTTTCAGACTCTTTCACTTTCTTTTAGATCTCAGAGCCAATTTAGGACTGTCAAGGTCTAAAGAAATACAAATAATCAGGAAACTAAATATACACTCGTTGCCCACTTTATTAGGAACACCTGTACACTTGCTCATTCATGCAGGTTTCTAATCAGCCAATCATCTGGCAGCAACACAATACATAAAGCCATGCAGATACAGGTCAAGAGCTTCAGTTGATGTTCAAATCGAACATCAGAATGAAGAAAAAGTATGATCACTGTGACTTCAACCATGGCATGGATGTTGGTATCAGATGGTCTGCTTTGAGTATTTAAAAAACTGTCTCTAGAGTTTGCACAGAATTGTGTGAAAACCAGAAACACCGAATGAGCGACAGTTCTGTGGTTGGAGACACCTGGAAAATGGGCAGATTGGATCGAGCTGCCAGGAAGGGTATAGTAATTAATGTAATCACTTTTTACAACCGTGGTGAGCAGAAAAGCATCTCAGCATGCACAAAACATCAATACTTGAGGTGGATGCAGAAGACCACATTGGGTTACACTCCTGTCAACCACAAAAAGGAATCTCAGCACAGACTCACCCAAACTGGACAGTTGGTCTTTTTCCAAGCTTTGACTGTCCAGTTTCTGTGGGTCTGTGCTCATAATAGCCTCATATTCCTTCTACTGCTATAGTTCATCCACCTCAGGGTTTGATATGTTGTACAATCTAAGATGCTTTTCTGCTCACCAAAGTTGTAAAGAGTGATCATTTGAGTGACAGCTCAGACAAGTCTGGTCATCCTCCTCTAATCTCTCTCATCAACAAGGTGTTTCAGCCTGCAGACCCTCTGCTCACAGGATGTTTTTTGCACCAAACTCTAGACACTGTTATGTGTGAAATTCTCAGGAGATCAGCAGTTTATGAAATACTCAACCCAGCCCATCTGTTACCAACAATTATGCCACAGTTAAAGTCAAAGAGATCACATATTCCCCCATTCAGATATTTGATTTGAACATTAGCAGAAGAATTGGCTAGTATCTGCATGATTCTATGCATTGTGCTGCTGCCACATGATTGGATAAGTGCATAAATAAGCAGGTGTATATGTGTTTCTATTAAAGTGGACAGTGGGTGTCCATCGTGAATACTTCGCTATCAGGACTAATGTAGCCTTGGACCTTCTGTCAGGAGTTCATAATTGTGCCTCCAAGTGTCCTTTAAAAACACTCGACCCTGGACCTGTACTATCTTACATATAAATCTTATAGTTACTTCTTGGCATTTCAAAATCACCTGGATGAATGAAAATCCTTATAGACACATATTATCTTGCTATCCTTGTGTCCAATTATGTAAACTAGATAAATACTGAAATCAGAAAATATTGCTATAAACACCTTGGATGACCTCTGGGGGACTCCTGCATGCCCCAGTGTTGTCACATTATAAAAGTTGTTAAATAAAGCATTCTAAGCAGTAATAAAGACCACACTAAACTATCATGCGGATCTTTTGGTGCTAAAACAAGTAAAATGATTTGAACTGCATTCAGAGGCAATAAAATTATGAGACTAATCAGCAGCAATCATCCTGAAATCAACTTTTTTTTCCCCTCTGTTGCAACCTTGTCAGCTGCTAAGCTTCAGAAACCAGTTCTACATGAATAATTTCAGAACTCCAAGACAACTCAGCTTGCTAATGAAGACGGACCATCAGCAAGCACTCAGGCAACTTTCAGTATTTCATTTCATGCATGATCCGTACCTGATATTAATGTGAAATCCAGCCCTCCTTTTTCTGTACATCCATCAGATGCTGAAGGAACAAAAAAAAAAAAAAAAAAAACAACTCACATGCACACATCAGCAATGATATTCAAATCTAATCATCTCCCCCTTCAGTAGACTGAAGTCAATTATCAAACAAGCTGCGTGTGTTGAGCGCCATTTAACTGCGAATTAAAAATCAGGCTCTGCTGATGCCTGCCGGGGTAAGGGAGGAAGGCTGGCATCAATTTATGTTTCGAAGTAAACACTAAGTGCTAGAAAGGCAGGGAAGCCATCAAGTAGCAGGTATTCAGAGCGTGAAATAAGAGTGATAGAAAGAGAGGGAGGAAATTATACAATCGTTTCGCATGGCAGAAAAACGGAGCAATGATGGCCCATTATCAGGGAATCAAATAAAATTTGTATCTCCCTCATTCACTACAGGTGGAACTGTCAGGAGGGTAAATGTCAGTGGACCACCAGTATTGTTTATTTGCAAATGTTTTTAGGCATAGCAGGTTCCACAGGTACAGCATTCACGCTGTGTGGGTGAAAAGGGATTAGTTGTTTAAGGCACAGACCTTCTAGGAGGGGCTTTGTTTGAGAAGACATTTCTTCTTCCTGTGAAAATTGGCACACATGCCTTATTCAATAATGACCTTTGGGTCCAACATCAAACATCTGATATAGTTATAAAAGCTCAGTTAAAATTTTTTTTTAAAATACGTAGTAACTTGTGCCCTCCACATGAGAAAGAGACCCTTTCCGTTTGGAGACCAAATGAAGACTTGAACCTTCTACATATATGCCTGAAATTAGAGGGAGTCGCTCCTTTAATATCTAGCTGCTGTTTTAAAGTAAAGGTGCAAGAGGCTTGCTGGTAATAAAATGATGAACTAGCCAACGTAACCTGGTGCATTGTGATAACCTTCAGATTCTCAAGTGCAGTGAGATAGAGGCTTTACAACACCTTTTTTTAATATTCTGCCTCAAGCAATGGATTGAGAGCAAACAGACCTGGCAAAGAAATCTATGCTTTCAACCCACACGCTGGCAAAATAGTCTACATGTACCACAGCTCTACTTTGAGGAGAAAAGTACATTTGGATAGCCACAATAAACTGCGATCACATATTACTTTGGGAAGCTCAGCTACTCCACTATTTTATTCTTGATCGGCTTCAGTGTTATATTTTATAGGCAGAAAATGCCAAACCTTCTGAGATTAGTAGAACAACAGTCATAGGTATAGCTGTTTTTACAATCACAAACTGTCTACCTCTGTAAAATACAATTAAATAGCATTTAATCAGATTAAGATTGGGAGAGCTTGGAAAAACTGTTCTCCAAACAGCAAGATTTAGGATAAATGCTGGCTTGTCAGTGTATATGTGTTACTTAATTATGAAGACTGGGAAAATGTGAAACTGTTAAAATAATATACATGTATTATTAATTATAGGCTAATTAAAAAGAGGCTTAGGCAAATAACCTGACAAAAACACAGAACTACTCTATCAATCACATACACATGTGGTAAAAAAATGGTTCTTAGAATTGTTCTAAAAGCCATTAATCACTTCCTTCAGTAGTAAGTAATTTATTAATAATTAATGACACTAACAACTAGGGATTTGCAGGGTTCCAAAATGTTAATGTTGGTTTTTTTTTTTTTTAACTGAACCTATAACATTATATAAATTATAAGCAAATCACTTCACAAATGCTACAAAATTGTTAAAAAGAACAGAAGTTAAATGAACACAAGTGAAGCATCCTTGCAAATCCAGCATCTGCAGCTAAAGCACATACGACTCCACAGGGCGAAGCACTGAAAGTCCACACTTGCAGCGAGTTTCATCATCAGCATCTCCCTCCCAACACCCCCTTAATATTATTTTTCTTTCACTTTTTTTTCTTCCTCTTCATGGCTTTAGCTCTAGGCTCTCCCAATTCTCTATGCAGATTGCTTTTGAGGACATGCCCCACCCCCTCTAAACAAACACACTATCTCAAGGACTCTCTGTGGTCTAGTAACTTATAAACATGCTGCAACAGCCATCCAAGATAGATTCTCTGTGCGCTCAACTCTTTCTCCTGGTTTCATCAACTCCCCCCGCACCTCCCCCCACCCCTTATCTATCTGCCTGAGCACACCTTATCCAATGAGCATCAGGAAACTGGGACAACATATAGGCCTATACAAACATGATGTAATAGGATTGGTCAAAAGGCAGCCACTTGGATCCGATGGACCATAAATCTCTCAGCCAATGCCCAACATCTATTCAAACCCCCTACCCCCACCTCCCTTAAATCCAAGTCCACACACACACACACACACACTATGTTTTCTAGCCACACCACCCCCTGCTGCACGTCGAAGGCCCTCATCTGTTCTTGTTACCTTCTGTGGCAGGAGAAAGAGAAATTACAGAACATGGCCCAGGCCTCCTGACACAAAAGGGTGTCCTTAAAAATGCAAGCATAATACGAGTATGCAGCTGATCTGAGATGAAAGGGCCATTTTATGACTTGCCTGCATCTTGATTTTGGTGCTCAGTTTGAATGATCTTGTTATTCATCACTGGACTGTGAAAGGCACCATTATTTAGACCACAATGCTATGATGGCACCATGGGTTACAAACAATTCCCTTACTTCCTGTCAGGGTCAAAATGTGTAGAGTAAAGCTTGATGTAAAGTAAAGCTTAAAAATCCTGAGCTTTTAAGCACGGCCATAAGCTCAAAATAGATTATATCCATCTTAATTGAGAGGGATGCAAAGTGATGGGAGTTAATGCAGCTACTGAGAGTCTGTGGTCCAGAGAGAGACTGCTGATCATAAATGTTTTATGATGATCATATTCCTAAGAGTAAACACAGACACAGTGGACAAAAAAAGGGGACATGATGCCCATCAGTATAGTAACCTTCATCAGCCGGTCACTTCTGATTTACAACAGGAAGCATGTGAATGTGGCATGAACGCAATCATTTAGGAAAAGGAAGGACGCATAGTAACTAAAAATCCAAATGCATTCTAACAGGTCTTCTCCATTTGTTTATAAAGATGCCAGTAGCGCGTGACCACACACAGAAGCAGCCGCTTGTACACATCGAGGGACAATAAAGCACCAGGTCGCACCAAATCTTCACCAGATCAACTGGGCTGATCGATAACGGTCGGATCGCAGGGTTTGAGACAGCTGATAGACATCGATCGCTCTCGTTAATTCCTGAACCTTATGATGAATCAGCAAACGGAACACACACACACACACACACACACACACACACACACACACACACACAAAGAAGAAGAAAAAGAAGCAAAAGAAGAAGAGGCTCGCAGCCTGTGAAACAATGGAATCCGATCGGAGTGTAAATCACTGATTAACCTTCAGCTGATCACATCGGGAAGAACAGAAAACGCCATGGCAATATCTGACACAACTACCCGTATCCTCCCCCACCACACACACACACACACACACACACACACACACACATACAAACACCTGATTACAGCAGCTACCGGTCAAGCTCATCTTTCTGTATTTTTACCCCGAATAAAGCAAGAGGCAGCCTACCTTTATAAACAGGAGCGTCGATTGGATTAGATGAAGCAGCAGCGCTTGTGTGCTGCGCGTGTGCATGAGCTAGCAAACTAACGCGCCGATCCGGCTACACATTTCTCTCGACCACGAGCCCCCTAGCTGTCGCTACACACGCTCGTGATTTCGATTCCAGAGCAGATACACTTCACCGCCTCCCTCCCGCACGCACTCCCGCACGCACTCCCTCCAGCTCGCTCGCCCGCGCTGAACGAATGGATAAAGGGAATCCCCCGCAACCTCCTGTGACTGCTACAGTACCCAGCTCCGTAAATCCTGTCGCTTCCAAACGGAAGCGCTTCGTTTAGGGATGAATCAGCTACATTTAGTGGAGCCGGTGGAACGCGCGCGCGGCAGCTGGGTATAGACGGCAGCGCGCGTGCACACTCAGCAGTTAACAATGCGCCGCTTCTTCTTCTTCTTTCGATGTGCGACTTGATTTGACTCACCCGCGTGCGAGGAGATGCTCCAGTAGTCTGACTCCAAGCTCTAGGGACAAATGGGAGACACCGGGTCCACTCGGGATTCCAAAGCGCGTGCATATGATGTTTTGTTTGTTTGTTTGTTTGTTTTGTTTATTTACTTGTTGGAGAGCCGTTGTTGTGCCTTCGGCTGATTTCCCTTTCTCTTGTTTCGACGCCAGACGTCAGATCATGTTTGGTCACGTGGGTTCATTCATGAAAGACTATAAGCGCCCGGCTAATTTAAAGGAGTGAATAGTAGAGCGAACGGACACAGACCGTTCACATCAGTTAGTTCATGCTGTCATTGCATGGTGGAAATACGGAAGCCGTGCAGTGTTGTGTTCAAACTAGAGAGTGGAATGACTGTTAGGCTAAGCAAAGAGGAATCAGCATGATTTTCTGAAGTGCCTTGTTGAGACTTAAAAGTTGAATGTGGAAAACCATGGTATTCACTGCATCGAAATACATTCACCGGCCATTTTAATAGGAACACTTGTGCACCTGTTCATTCATCCAATTATCCAATCAGCCAGCAGCGCGTGAGCTTCATGATTTTATGCACTGGAGATCCTGCTAAATCATTGGCTGATTGGATAATTGCATGAATGAGCATGTGTACAAGTGTTCCTATTGAGTGTAATACTCCAACACATCTGTATTTATTTGTTTTTAAATGAACCTAAATGAATAGGATGAACTCAGGTGGGACATAAAGTAGCCTAAATTGGTAATTTAATCTGGTAAGTGAAAGGTAAAACTTGTGTTCAGCCCTTGCAGTGGAATTGCTTGATAGAAATAATGACTTAATTCATATATAGGGGGTTGTGGTTATCATTAAACAGAAACAGACAAGGACCAAATTGTGATGACTGGACAACTGGGTCAGAGCATCTCCAAAACGTCAGGTCTTGTGGGATGCTCCTGGTATGCAGTGCTTAGTACCTACAAAAAGTGGTTCAAGGAAGGACTACTGGTGAACAGGCAACAGGGTCATGGGAATCCAAGGCTAGCCCATCTGGTCCAATCCCACAGTAGAGCTTCTGCAGCAAACATTCCTGAAGAAGTTAATGCTGGCTAGGATAGAAAGGTGTCAGAACATCACAGCTTGCTGTGGATGGGGCTGCATAGTAGAAGACCAGTCAGAGTGCCCATGTTGACCCATATCCACTGCCAAAAGCACCTACAATGTGCACATAAGCATCAGAACTGGGACATGGAGCAATGGAAGAAGGTGGGCTGGTCTGATTAGTCATGTTTTCTTTTACATAATGTGGATGGCTGCGTCACCTGGGGAAGAGATGGCACCAGGATGCACTATAGGAAGAAGGCAACCCTGCAGAGGCAGTGTGATGCTCTGGGCAATGTTCTGCTCAGAAATCTTGTTAATTTGCCCCGTACCACATACCTACACATTGTTATAGACCAAGTACACCCCTTCATGGCAACAGTGTTCTCTAATGAGAGTGGCCTCTTTCACCAGATCTCAATCCAATCGAGCATCTGTGGGATGTGCTGGACAAACAAGTCTGATCCATGGAGGCCCCACCTTGCAGCTTACAGGACTTAAAGGATCTGTTGCTAACATCTTGGTGCCTTTTGAAATGTTTAAAAATGTTATATACATATTTATTTTTATACATATTTTATATTCCAGATATACCATGATTGGTTTTCCGTGGACATGGTTTGGTAATTTAGTACAGTGTAGTTTTGGTTAATTGGGACAGACTTAAAATACAATAAGTGGAGAGAGTAAAAGTGAATTGATATAATGGATGCATGAATGATTGCATGAAACATAGGGATAATGTAAACTGGGAAATAGAGAAAGATACTTGGGCCTAAAACTTAGTGTGCAGAGAGATTTTTACTTAGTGTACTATATTCATTTAATTTTAGATATTGGTGGGAAGGTTTTTTTTCATTATTATTATTAAACATTTTGTATTATGCTGCTTTCATTGGGAATTTTGTTTTAACTGTGCTTTTTACTTAACCTGTTTATATAGATTTTTTTTAATGTAATTTTGTTTATGTATTTTTTGTATGTTTGGATTTTAGAAAATACTGTTTATGAATTTGGAAAATACTGAAGATTTTCTGAACCCTGTTAATGTTGTCGATGCTGTAAGAAATCAATTATACAAAGTTACTTAGGCCAACATTTTTAATATTTAGTAAATTTTACTTTGTCTGCAGTATTAATACAATATTAGAATATGTTGATTAATTTGGAGATGTTTTTCAAGTCCTGTTATTGAAGTTTGATTTATTTATTGATCTGGTAAGTTTGACTACGTTCACTTGTGCAAAAGTCAGTTTTTTGTGGTTGAGTTTTCACATACTTGCATAAATTTTGTTTTGGATATCTCTTGTGCTTATTGACCCTTGAAATTAAATGTGTATTCTTTTGATAATTATTAAAAAAAAAAAAAAAGCTTTTTAGACTTTAGCAAATATACATTCAACCATTCAATCAATTTAGTAAAATGATACTTTATTTTTTCATATATAAAATAGGAAAATAAATGTCACCATTAGCTGCACAAAAAAGAAACACACATTTTATTAAATTATGCTAAAAAGGCTTAATATAAAAATGAAGAGTACTTAAGTCAGATTTCCTTTATATTCTTTTGCATAAGCTAAATGTTTGACTACATCCTGTTTCAGAAGGACATTCAACGCTAAAAATAAAACAATGCAAATGTTAAATGGTACTTTATTACAGTACATCAAATACATAACTAATCCGAAATAAAACTACATTATCTACTCCAGTACAAAATCTATATTTTAATTAGGCTATACACAAGATAATCCTATGTTTTCAGTATAAATGCTGCATTTTTGAGAATTACTGATCATCTTTCAAGACAGAAATCCAAGAAACATCCTTGAAAAAAAATATTTGTTGAACATTATTGTGAGATATGGTCACCAACATCAAACAATCCTTTTTACAGAATGCTCATAAAAAGTAAACATTTTAAGAAGGAAGAGTATTGCTGTAAAGATAAGCTTATATCTTAATATGGGGGTAAATCATTAATGACCAACAATGTCAGCAAGGCTACAAGTAAAAAAAAAAAAAAACAATACAACTGTATCAACAGACAGAAGAAGCAGACATTATGATACATGTACTTTGATTCATCTGACAGATCCTTTAATCCCAAGCAACCTTTTCAAACCTGTTGCTGAATAGTTGGTTGAGTCCTTTGTTCAAGAGCCCAATCATGACTCTTCAATGCTAAAATGCAGAATCTCATTTTAAAGAACACTAAAAGGCTCTTTGTTTTCCATGCATCATGGAATTGAAATAAAACATTCTTGACTAGATATTGATATTAAAATATTACCAAAATTCCATGGCCATTATTAAGAGTTCAGTTTGCACGGAAGTCATCTTGTTTGCTAAAACATTATAATTAACGTATTTCCCACACTATAAGGCGCAGTTAATTATGGGGTCTATTTCTGTACTTGACCAATAAATAAGGCACATCATGTTATAAGACGCATACGGTTGTTACGCCAACCATAGTTGCACAACAATTCTACAGATTTTGGAACTAAGTCCACACATAAGGCGATTTTTGAGAACATTTAAGGCTTTTAGGTGCGCCTTATAGTGCGGAAAATACGGTAACTGGATATAAGGATATTTCTGTAATGAGTTTGTTCATTTCTTTGTTTTTCAGCAAACTGTAGCCTCTTGTTGCGTTAGAATTTCACTACTTTCTTTCGGTGACATTGTACGCTACAGGACCTCTGAATGTAAAGCCTAGATAAAAGGTGACATTCTCATTGCCATGGGGCACTGAGTGTACATAAAGAGGATGAACTGGGAACTTTTTCATCTTCGGGCCCTCAAGGTACACGGTTCCATCCTCAGTCCAGCCGGTCACACGTTTGAGCACTCCAGCAATTTCTTGCGTTTTCCACAATTCCCCTCTGAACCATTTCATACGCTTTTCTGAAACTGTTGGAAGTTTTGTGAGACTTTCAATCTTACTCTTGTGGACAAATTTATCATATCCAACTCCATTTCCCAGGAAGAAGTGGGTGTAAATCCTCCTCCTTCTGTGAGGGATATCCTTCATTTTGGTCCAGTATGTTTGCTGGAGGAATCTGAGAGCAGACAAAACGATTTCATATTTGTCTTCCTTTTCACGATCAGTGTCATGCTCCTCTGGCCAAAACAACAAGATGCATAAAAACAGAGCACTTGAGAGGCATCTTGACTTGTCATGAGGGAAAAGGTGGCTGAGTTTTTGCAGATCACTTAGGGCAGCCAGTTTAGGTGACCTGGCTGAGACTGCGCTTAAAGCAAAATGTGATGCTATGTAGTTGACAAGATCTATTTGATGCATTTTGGCGCAAATTGGATTCTTTGGATATAGTGAAAGTATGTCCTCCAAAGTTTTGACCTTGTCCTTGTCTTTCTGGTCAAGGATGGAAAAGACTGTTGTGATGTTTCCCCCACCAAGCTTGTAAATAATCATGCGTTTAATGAAAGGTGTCATATTAGCTGGATTAGATTGCCATTGACTAGGCACTGTGCTGAGTGAAGCCTCGCTGAAAAACTTGCCGTAAACAGAAGACTTGGTTACCAACCAATGCTTTGGGTGAGTTACTGTCATCTCAGAGCTTACAGAGGTTTCTTCCTCATCTGTATTTAAGTCTGTCTGGAAATAACTCAAATCTTCTGATACCCACTCCAATGCTTCCCGCATTGTGGCCTGAAGTTCTTTTATTTTGCAGTGAAAGTTTTCCCATGGTTTTTCAACCTCTTTGGGGATGTAGTCTGTGAGAAGATATTTCAGACATTCAGAACGACCATCACACTTATTTGAAAACACTTGAAGTGAAGAAATTAGCTTCAACAAGCTGCACCCCACTTCTACAACTGCAAAGAATCCTGAATTGTTCATTGATTCAGTGTCTGCAACTGCTGCCTTCTCACATTCTTGGAAGCATTCAATGGCTTTAAGTGCTGTTTCAATTGCATCTGCTGTGTTCTCTACTGTTTTGCGAGTCTTTTCCATGGCTTTGCACTTCATTGTGAACCATCTTCTGTACACCTGGCCTTTGGTGTCAAGAATGTAGGAGTTTTTAGGCATTTTTTGTGCTGCAATGTCTGCCCAACGTTCTGCATCTTCAAATCTCTCATGTCTGTAAGTGAGACGAGCTAGTTGCTGAGCAAAAAATGCATCCTTGTTGAATCTTTTGTATGCTTCATTGAGAAGCTCAATCGCTTTTTCTGGCTTTTCATTTTCTCTTACATGTTCAATAAGGGGAGAGAAAAAACTGTCCGATTCATCACCTTTGCTAATCCTGTAGCGTCTCATGAACAATGCACGAAGGAACTTCATGTAATCTTCTTTCCCAAATCTGTGTTCAAAGAGTACATCATTGTTGAGAAGATCAAGTGCAAGGTCACTTTGTTGTCTGTCAACTGTCAAAAGCTGATGGAGAATTTCCTTTGCAACAAGTGGATGAATTATTCTGATTGATTTAATGTGGGTCCTTTCATCTCTCAAATGTATAAAGACCAGTTTTGCCTGCTCAGTGAGACAACCCTCAAATGCATGTTGCCGAAATCTGTCCACATGGATAGATAAAGGAAGAAGGGCTTCACAATGTGACTGAGAAATGAAAGAGTTCTGAACATAGGTGTTGAGCAGAGCTACATAGCGAATGAGTTGAGTAACAACAGATGCATGATCAATCTTTTGTAGTAAATGCCTTACAAATTGCTTCACGTATTCGGCAATGATCTGATGTTCAAATTCCTCACTCATCAAAATGAATGTCAGGATGAACTCTGGCTGGAACTGTTCCTCAAGTTTTCGCCGTTTACCTGCAAATTGTCTTTTCTCTTCTACCGAAAGTTTGTGAGTCACTGAGACATTTAGTAAGGGTGACCCCTTACACAGTTTCTCTGGAGTGTAGGATCGTCTACAGCTGAGAAGAATGAAGCATGGTATTCCCTGTGCAATTTTCTTGGTGTAGACAGCTACTTCTAATTCATTCTTCAAGTCTTCCAAATACTCTTTGTCACAATCCTCAACAAGTAAGAGTACAGGTAAGCATTTCTGTCGATCCTTTTCCTCATACTCCCGAAGTTTAACAGCATGTTCTGCAACTGTGCCAGCAGAGTAAGATGATTTCACCACAGCACACCTTAGCTCCTTTCTTTGGTTCCAAAGAACCTGCCTTGCTACTGTACTTCCACCACTGCCCGGGTGATGGTATATATTGATGTTATCAATGGGCATCTGATCTGAACTCCATTTAAGAATGTCCCCCAGAAGTCTGGTCACTTCATGGTAGGCATCTCTTTGAATCATCTCCCCAACAAATTTTTTTTCTGCAAGCCAAAAGTTCATCCATGTCACTTTTCTTCCAAGGTAAAACTGTCTCTCAATTTCTACCTTCTCTGAGTCAATAAACTCTGAACTGGTGTCGTCACACTGATTGACACCTAAAATCTCCAAGGAACACATCCTTTCCTCCTCACATGTCTCAAGACAGCATTCCCCTTTGACATAAACAGCTAAGTGCTTGGTTGTACGGGTGGTGTTTGTCTGGACTCTCTGGAGAGTTGCATTGATGTGGCTCATTTTCATCCCTATGACACTTGAAAGGTTTACAGTTTCATTGTCACAGGATCCAAGAGCAAATGCCTCCCATTTTTGAAAGTTCTCCACTGATTCTGAGATGCATATGATGTCTTCATGACCCTCCATGTCAGTGAAAAACTCATAGAATGTGTTCAGAAGAGGTATCTCAACAGGAGAAGTGAGAAGGAAGATCACAAGAAAGGTTCCTTTGGGCAAGATATCCTTGCAGATCACTGAAACACAATCCTTGAGGAATGTCCTCCTTGTTTTAGACCAAGTATTTTCATCACAAGGAATCTCATTACCTTTGAAATCACTTCGTCCATTACAAAATATCCAACTTATTTGTTCAAACAAATGGAGGTGGCTCTCAAATTCTCTGATGCTCATTCCACTTGGAATTTTGTAGTTCTGCATGAAATGAAGGTTCACTGCGTGGTGCTTAACATATTCATGACATAACCCAGACACCATGGAATCTGGGTCAAAGTCAAAAACACAGAATATCTTCATGTTTAGTAAGAAATCAATGTGGTTTAGATCTTCCTTTGGAAACTTGTTTGTGACAAGTATGTACCATTTCTCCTTTTCCATTAGTTTCTTCCCACTTGTTACAAGCATGATGAGTTTTCTTCCAAGGTCTTGGCAAAGACCTGGGCTTGTGAAACTGTGTGCTTGCTCTGCTTCTTCTCTTTGAGCATCTCTGACATGGACTGCTTGGTAAAATTCATTTGTTTCTACAACTGGTTCTGTTTTGGAGCCAACCCTGCGATAAATTGTACCTTTTTCATATTCAACTTTATTGGACTTCTCTTTGAAGTTGGGCAAGCGGACAGAAAAAACCCTATTCCTCACGATGCTCAAGGAAGGTACAATGTCAACTTCAACTACATAGTGTTGATCTGTGTTATTTGGGTCAACTACCAGAATGAACTCAGGTGGTCGAATACACTGCCTTACAAGCTCACTGTCAGAGGTGGAGAAACTCCTTTCAATGTGGTCCAGCGCATCAACATACATGTCCTTTTCCTTAATGGGAATGCCAATGATTTCACCGTGCACATAGCCATAATTTTCCCGACTGTCCATTATACCAAAGTGTACTGTGCCGTTTGATCTAATGTTTATGCATCCCATGGCAAATTTTAAAACTTCCCTTGCCAGCTTTGCTTGAAGTCTTTGGCGGTCTAAAGTAGCAGCAGTAGTAAATGCCTTGTACTCATGACATGGTGCTATAAGATCAATGACACCTGTTTCAGGGTGAAGAACATTGTGCTTCACATATGTATAGTCAATACCCGTTTTACCAAAAGGTCGTGGCTTTGAATCCCTTTTTGTTGTTGGAACAATGAAAGAATCCTCTTCCTCTCCTTTCTGTGGAATGTTTGTTATTGAGATAGTCTTGGTGGATGTTGCTCCTTGGTTATCATTTTCAGCAGTCTTTTCAGGTGGATTATTCTTCTGCTTTTGAGCCTTTTGTAAAGTATTAACTAACTCATTTCTTTTCTTAATTATCAGAAGTGCTGGGCCAGATTTCATTCCAGTCTCTTTTTTCAGAAATTCCTCTGTGAGTTCAAGGAATATTTGGCCATCTACTTCCTCTTCATTAAGTTTTTTTATGTAATTTTCTTTCACTCCTATTGAGGTTAACCAGTCGCTTACCATGGACTCTGTCCATTTTTCAACTGGAGTGCTGTAAAGATCGTCTGTAGGGAAATAATAAATCAAATCACAACAAGGTCTGACCAAAAGCTTTTTCCCAAAGAAATTCTTGTTCTCAAATCTTAATACTTGCCCATTATCTCTTCTGCACAGTCAGTATGCTCCAAGATTCACCTCAAGGCACCTAAAATATAATATTTAGATAATATACAGTTACATAATACATTATACAAAAAATATATAATTGGTTATATAAAATAGGTACCTTTTAAAAAACAATTGTGCCACAGTAGTGGACTATATCCATGATTAATCCTGATTAATGATCAGTAAACTGAACTTTTTGAGTTTTGGGTTGTTTTTGGGCTGTTATTGGGTTGTGGCTCAGGTGGTAGCGTGGGTTGTCCACTAATCATAGGGTTGGTGGTTCAATTCCCGGCCCACATGACTCCACCTGCCGAAGTGTCCTTGGGCAGACACTGAACCCCAAATTGTTCCCGATGGCAAGTTAGTGACTTGCACGGCAGCTCTGCTACCATTGGTGTGTGAATGGGTGAATGAGACACAGTGTAAAGTGCTTTGGATAAAAGCGCTATATGAGTGCGCCATTAACCATTTTTATTGGGTTATTTAATATACAGTATCTCACAAAGGTAAATACACCCCTCACATTTTTGTAAATATTTGATGATGCCTTTTCATGTGACAACACTGAAGAAATGATACTTTGCTACAATGTAAAGTAGTGAGTGTACAGCTTGTGTAACAGTGTAAATTTGCTGGCCTCTCAAAATAACTCAACACACA
>JAFFST010053054.1:70454-83812 GCA_022414735.1 Noturus placidus
TAACTGATTTTTTTAATCCTAAGAACCAACGATTTATGAAGGAAAATCATTGAAATAAACAAGGTTGCCCAAACTTTTGCAGACCACTGTATAGTGGAGTGTGTCCCAAAAGAATCTCAGGGCATTTTGGAAAACATTGTCTACTCCATGGGATTATTATGTGAAACAGGTGTTGACTGCCTTCAAAAAAAGGCATGATGTGAGAACATTACGTGTGAATGAAGCCTTTGGTAGCTTCTTCTCTAAACACTTGTGCAGAATTTCCCACGTCTGTCCCTGACAGAAATAGTTTTCTCCCCCGCTCCTGCAGTGTAGTGTGAGAACTGGTCGCAGACAGTGATGCAAGTCCTCATGTAGACAGTGATGTAGTGTGAGTTTCCCTGCCTGCCTATAAAATCTGCATATTTAATTTTTGTAAAATAAGTTGTAACATATCTTGCCAAAACTTGTGAATTATTTATTACTGATTTGTGAATATATATTGAATATATATTATTTGATTAAAACATTATTTAAAGGTGACTTTGTGAGTTCTTTCTTCAGGTCAAAAACTCATTGCTGTGAGACATTGCTGGGGCTTGTGTCCCCTGATCCCCAAGAACTCAAACCCCAGCTCAGTTTGGCAGAAGCTCTTGCCAACACAGTTCCTTTTCAGACTGCAGATGTTGAGAGGCTGTTCTCAGACCTGAAGCAGGTAAAGATTTCAGAATTATAGGATGTCAGAAAGAAGCTATAACAACTGATATATAAAACTATAGTGGTCTGGTGTATTTGACTGGCTCAGATATCAACAGATATCTTCAGCATGGATTGAGGACTACACCTTTAAAACCATTGACTTTTTTTCAGTCAAGACCCCATTTAGATATAGGCTGATTGACGGTCACCCGCAGGTTTGCTGGGTGGCCATTGATGGACTTCAGCCTGGGATGTTGGAATGCAAAAGATTCATTAGAAGATTTTACAGGGCCAGAAATGCTATAAAAGTGAAATGTTGCGAAAAGTGAAGGGCTGCGATATTGCAGTTGAAATAAATGAAGAAATTCTCAGTCTGTCTCCTTTATGTCCTTTGGTTGCATAATTGCATATGTCTGTTTATTCTTCCTACATGTACAAGTTACGGTAATCCACATCTATTGTCATTAAATCACAAACCTGCAATTTGGTGAAATGAAAAGATTTTTGATTACAAGTACAATAAGTGTTGCCAGCTTTCTTTCACAAATATGGTACGGATAATGGTTGAAAACAACATAAAAAAAAAAACCCAGACAGCACCCAAGACCTTTGAAAACCTAAAGAAAATCCTGAAATGGAGTCATTAAAATTTCAGATTATAAAATAAATCAATTAGGCCTATGCCACTATGGCATAAGAGTATCCTTGCTAGCAGGATTTTAGACATGTTCAAACGGAGTGACTGCATTTAAAGCTGCATTTGTTGAACTGCCTCCTTACCCAGCATGACCTTTGCAGGCTAACAGCCAAGACAAGCGAACACAAAGTTACAAGCATTAAACATGTGGAAATGTCAAATTATGTTACAGCTCACTTTTGATCGACACACATTTTTCATAATTTTTGGTTACTTTCCGGAATTCAGCCAAAAGCAATATCTGATGGGTTTTAGGGGCCACCTCACATATACTAACTACATCTGGCAGTCTTTAGCATACATGGAATGCTGCCTTCAAATCCTGCCAAAATGAGGCACAGAAGAAGACACTTTTCTTATGTCATAATCTATAATGCAATTTACATTATACTTGCAAATCAAACTGTTTATGCCTATTTACTATCTACATGACAAAACTAAACTAAAATCATTTTTAATGTATTTTGATGAATGTATTCTGGGCTTGGACTACACAAGTGTGCACAATTAATTAGTGTCTAATCATATACTTTTAACCTGATCTATTTGCAATTTCCATTAAGAATGTTCTCAAATATAACGCATTTGAATGTCCCAACTTTTGTTTTTTCTTTTACCTTGGGGTAAGTTATGATAAAAGCAACCCAGCCAGCTAGGAGGAAAGTGCTGAAGATAATGGTGGCCATGTCTTTGAGCATGGAGTCCACAGGTGCTTCAGAGCGGGTTGAGCGAGGATGCTTCTCTTGGAGAGCATGGACAGGAGGAGGCAAGGGGCTGCTATCCTCCATCCCACTTTCATTCACCTTCTGTTTCGAGGAAAAGAAAAATGAGCAACCACATGAATCAGTGAGTGTACAAGGAAATGCCTGGAAATTTTACTGGCAACTGTTTTTATGCAAATTCCCAAGTAACCCAGTAGAATGAGTTGGCATTCAAACCAGTGGAACTGCAGGCAAGTTCTTTAAAAACAAGCAACGGCACCATCCTCACCTCCTCAATAGTTTGCTCTGTAGAAGGAGGGATGACGTTGTTGTGCTGACGAAGAAAACCTTCTGGAAATTTTTCCAGAATCTTCTTATGAGCCTCAGGCGGAGTCTCATGATGACCTACCAAAAAAAAAAAAAAAAAAAAAAAGACAGAATGTGTTTACAAAGTTGGGTCTTATAAACATAGAAAGCAAAACCAGGAAGTCCGGACTGCTACTAATGTACATACTTACAACGAATAAATACAAATCAGTAACATTTACAGTGCTGTTCTCAGGCATTAATAATTATAAGCATATATATATGAAGTTGGAGGATACACACACACAAAAAATTATTTATATTATTTTTGCGCTACTTCAGTGAAATAATGAGTAGTTTATATAACAACATGACAGGTTGAAAATGTTTGTGGTCTTGCATGTGAGAAACGTTTTCTCATGTCATGCAGTGTTGGGCAGTGTTTTCTTAACCAGTATCACTGAAACTGTCGTATATTCTTAGTATACACAATCTATATTTTTAACACGTCTCATGTGTCAAGTCATCAGGTCTCATTTAACATTTACAGTCATCAGTAACATTACAGTGCTGTTCTCAGGCATTAATAATTATAAGCATATATATGAAGTTGCATAACAACAGGGGTGCACACACTTCTTTGACTTGCGAGCTACTTTTAACATGGCCAGTCAAGGAGATCTACCTACACTAAAAATGTGAAACACATTTTTTATATATATATATATATATATAAAAGAGAGAGAGAGAGAGAGAGAGAGAGAGAGAGAGAGAGAGAGAGTATACTTCAAATATATATACACACAATATATATATTTATGTACCTTGCATAACTGCATGAGCCCTTATGGCTGAATAGAATCAGCCAGGGTTGCATAGTCCGGACAGTAGCTGATGGAAACCAGCCTCCAGCAGGCCTCCAAATGATGATCAGTCATTGTGGAATGGTATTTGGACTTAATGATCTTCATGTGGGAAAGGGCTGACTCACAGAAATAATAGTAGCGACTGGCTCTAGTAAAACAAAGTCTTGAGAGCGACTGTCAATCTCTGACTGACATCTGTCCATCTGCTCCAGCTCTGACGCGAGGTTTTGGAAGTTCATGGTGCTGCAGCTTTGAGGACAGAAGGTGCATTTTCCGTTTAAAGGCATTAACTGAGCTGATTATATTGACTATGGTTATGTCTTTTCCTTGCATCTCCAAATTAATCTCATTTAACATGTTGGTCAGATCGGTTAAAAATGCCACTGATCATCATGGAGTTGGGAGATTCTGCATGTTTAACAGCAAATAGAAACTCCCTTATCTCTGGAAAGAGCTCTCAAATCTCTGCAGGAATTAACCCCTACTAAGCCATCTCACGTCAGTGTGTAGCAACAGCTCAGGAGCGGGCGCATTGTCCGTGGTGACTGATATTAATGCGCACACTGGGAGCTGGGTTTTGTCTTTAAAAGTCTGAAAAAAGTTAACTCGGTGATTTCGCATGATAGTCTTTCGCACTGGCGCATTTGATCGCACACGCGTGGTGAGAGAAAAGACAAGATCTCAGAGTGGCTGTCGTGTACATCAACGCTAACATTTTTTTTTTTTTGAATGGCTAGCATTTTTTTTTTTAATCTACCAGCACTTCCTTTGCGATGGACATATTGTGCACCCCTGCATTACAACAATCAAAAAGAAAAAAAAAAAGAGAGAAGAAAATAAAATAGCCAACCCACATGTACATCCGCCAGAGGGCAGTATGACCATGCTGTACTCTGCAAGCATGCCTCTGGGGTACAGCAAACAATCAGAGACCAGACTTGGCATTATTTCTTCTACTACTGTAGATTTTACATCTTATTCAATGAGAAGTGTCCATAGAGTGGGCAGAATGAGGTCACTATTAAAAAAAGTGTTTCAGTCTGCCCAATTTGTCACAGTGGAATGCTTCAAACAGTTTAAAAAAAAAAAAAAAAAAAAAAAACATTTCCAACAGCATCCACCTGCATACTGGAGTGCCAGCTGCAGTTATAAAACATGCAGTGGTTTTAAGTTTGTGTTCCTTAATGTCAAGGGCATAACTGTTCCTATGCAAGCATGGTAGAACAAGCAGCAAAAGTGGGAACTCAGAGCTCTGAATTGAGGTCTTTTAGAACCTCAGTGCATTCAAGCTACAAAGTAGGGAAGAACATTGATTCCTTCATAAAATCTTGTCTCATGAACATGCAACAAGGTTTTCCATCAATGAAAGAAAGTTAGCCTTGCTTCCCTGCTTTTGACATGTGACATAATTATCAATGTTTTTGATCAATTATATAATATACCTATAAGTAGGAGGTAGTTCCTCATATAGTTGACACGGTTCCACTCCTTCAGAGCCGCATTGAATTTGACACTGGTGCTGGGAGTGATGACACACTCTTGGTCCTCCTCCAGACTGCCCTCCTGGTTACTAGGACCCTCCAACATTGGAAAAGTGCTACCGCGTGGCTGAGGGATACACACAAAAAATAATATTAGTTTTGTGCTACTTCAGTCAAATAATGAGTAGTTTATATAACATGACAGCTTGAAAATGTTTGTAGTCTTGCGTGCGAGACAAACGTTTTCTCATGTCATGCAGTGTTGCGCAGTGTTTTTTTTTAACCAGTATCACTGATAAACTGTCATATATTCTTAGCATACACAATATACATTTTTAACAAGTCTTGTGAGTCAAGTCATCAGGTCTCTATCCTGCATTTGGTTCACATCGGAGTTGATCCTAAAACGAGTTATCATAGGAGTCTCAGAGAGCGAAACAGTGGAGATTTATTTTACATTTATTCTGAATTTGTCTAGTTAGTATTTGAACAAATTAGGGACAAATCAGGACACACCTGAGAAAAGTGTGCCAAGTGTGGAAAAAATTTTTTATCGTTAAAATACACCTGATAGTAAATTGTTATTTAATCAAGCCTTGTGAAGAGAGAGTTCTGTACTGTAGAAAGGTACTGTTTATTTAAATGCTGCAAAGAATTAAAATACTTTGTCTATAATACATATAATACATTCATTGATTGACAGTAAAAACAACCAAACACAGACCTTTATTTTTATGTGACATTTGTGAAAATGGTGCTTTAAAAAAGCCACATAAACAGCCTGGAAACAGCATGCTGTTCATACTGCAAAGATTGGGTTCTGAGAACCTTGCATACCTTTCATTTTCAATCCAGTGACTAAACTTTGTTCTGAAAAACTGTCTATGTTTTTAAAAGTTTGTTTTCCTGTTGGACTGAAAAGCAGTGTGTGGAAGTGTGTACACACAGATGTCCAGCGGTATTGGAATGAGACAAATACTGTGATTTCTCATGTCAAAACTCTTGCTGCAATCTAAACATGGACTTCCACCTGCATCACCACAGACAGTCCATGTGGTCCAGAGCCAAATTACTGACCCAGGGTTGTGAGGAGTGACGAGGTCACTCTGACTATTTGACATAAGCAGGTACATGTGCACAAGAAATATTCACTCCCCTTATTTGCTATTGTTTGTTTTGAACAGAATTTCTCTGCTACACGAGTTGCAGTGCGCAGTTTGACCAACTAAACACCGGCCTACCGAAAACTACACTGGAAGTATCCGGATATGTTTTACTCACCACAACAGTAACTCCATCATGCACCAGAGACGGAGATGCATAGAGACTTGTGGAGTACTTTCCCACATAGAGGGTGGACCTGTGGAGGTAAGGGGAAAAAAAAAAAAAAAAACACGTAACATTTATATTCCAGGATTCTACACAATCTTAAAAAAAGAACTTTTTTTTTCTTACAAGTATAAATGTGCTATAAGCACATTTCATGAAAATCAGAATGTAAAACTTTGATGGGATTTCATGGGAAAATTCCTATGATCAGAATGTGATGCAGATCTTGCCACATATGGCATGTTTGAGCATTAACCACCTCAATATTGAGCGATAACTTATGTGTTCTTACAGCCATAAAAAAGACTCAAGATTGGACTTGTGGTACACTCATCATTACTTCAGTGCAGAATGTCGAAATGTCGAAGATTATACCACAAATCCAGTTAGCTTCATTATTTCAAAATTACCCAGATTACTAATTCAGGTCTCTCATGAACATTTCACAGAGAGGTCTTTATATGCCATAGGGTGTGTGAATTCTAAAATCTTATTGATCAGGTGTGGATTAATTTTCTGTAACAGCATCTGTGACACTTGTTCAAATCAAATCACAGTTTTATATTAAATGCACTTGTTCTGACATTTTATTGATTCTGTAGCAACCGCTCATTCACAGAGACTTGTACGGCTGACACTCCATATAATCCAAGACTAATAAGAAGTGGATAAAAGCATTAATCCCATTGAAAACATTCATCATTGATTTTGTGAAGTGTTCTATAAGAAGACTATATAGAGTCAAGCAGGTTTCTTTTTTTGGTCTAATTAATTTCATCAGAAAAAAAAAGTGAGGGGATATAGATGAGTTTATAGCTGCAATAAGTCATAACAGGAACTAACTTTTGGACAATATTACAACAGAACATAGATTACGTTAAATTAACTGATGAAAAGTATGATGTGCTGTTTGTTAACGAATTTTAAAAAATTGCTGGCCTCTTGGTACAAGAGGAATAAAACACTTTGGGAGGTGCTGTTCATAGAAAATTTTCAACTTGGAGGTGGTAACACCAACCCATCGTTTATTATTTTCCCATAAAAGCATATCCCAAAGTGTTTTTATTCCTTACTTATAAAATACAAAACCATTTAAAAATTCCTATACCTCACACCACATAGAAAACCAGCCTGAAATAGGGCGGCAACTGAACACTGTATTGAATCATTGAGCATTTAAAGGAAAATTTATGCCCTTTAAATGAAAATCAATAAGGAACGAGGAAAAAAGAAACTTCAAGTGGAATCAAGCTTCAAATCATTTCAAGAGGATGGAAAAATTAATGTCTGAAACTGCTTACATGAGTTTGTCCTCGAGCTTCCTCTCTTGAGGGAAAGGATACTTCCACTGTGTGATACGTCCCACCTGGCCTGAGGTGAAGGTAAGGTAGCGCAGTGTCTCCACGGCCACGTTGGTGTGTGGAACCTTGCGCAGACCCTCACGCTGCCACATGTATACAGCCACCACGGGAGAGTCATAGTTCTGCACCCACTCCACCGCTCCAGTCTCACTGTCTACCGTCACCACCAGGCCATCGCCATTCGAAACAAAGTGGGCCATCTCTGTTGATAAAAAAAAAAAAAAAAAAAGTTTTTTAATGAAAGTTAGAAATGAATAACTTATGGTATCTTCTATATTATGCTAGAGCAATATTACAAGATTTGCCAATTCTTCAGAATGACAATTATTTATAAAGTAGAATTAACTTTTTTTAAATAATGACCACTGCTTAATGCATTTTGTCAGTACTTTCTGCTCTATGTTAATATCACTCACAGACATGGCCCACTATGAAGACAGACAAGAGACAATCAAAGTTGCTTTTATGTGCAAGCATTTGCAGTATCAATATCACATTTCTTTCCTTCAAGAAATATACAACGTTAGCTCTTATGGTACACTGTTAACACGAGAGCTAGAATTTAATAAACCAGTAATTGTGGAACAAATCAGATATTTTTGCTAACCAGGAACTACAGATCTGTGGTAATGGTCATACTTCTCCACAGAACTAGGCAGATAAATTAGCATAAAAAGATGGCATATCTTTATTTTTCTTTTTAAGAATCAGGAACATGCATGTAAATATAAATGAAATTTAACTAAATAAAGTGGCAACCAAAATCTGTTAAAAAAGCCCACTTACTCCAAAGTCACCTGGCATTCAAACTTATCAAGAAAAAGAAAAACGTTAAAATAAATTACTCAAATAATATCTAGTGTATGATGTGAGGAAAGGAAACCACAACTCATTGCCCAAACATTGGCCAACAATTTTGTTTTAAAAGATGCATATGGATACAAACTCCTCCTCTGCCTGGGAATTAATATTGATTGAATTAATATTGACTGTTTTAACCTAGTTAGGAAAACAGAATCTGAATCTTGGCAGTAGACTGGAGCTTTCACTTGCACGGTGAGATAACTAACAAATTTATTATAAGTCCACTCTTGCAGAATGGGCACAACTAAGCATGTTGTCACAGGTGTGTTCAAATGTTTTTTGTACACCATTTGTATACACAGCACATTATGTTTGGATAATAAATAAAATTAAAATATATATAAATGATTATTTTTCAATATTGTAAACAGATGAAACGGTGATGGCGTCACAGAGAAAGAGCGGTTAATGGGTGAATGTCCACGGCAGCTTATGTATGTGCTTTATTCACTCCTCTGTAGGCTGCCAGATGTCAGAGAGACCAAGCTGACTGTACCTGCCCAGACCTGAGCTGAAATTGAACAGCAGGACACTGATTAATTTGGTTTCATTGTGTAGTGTGTGCTGAAAAGCACCCATTAATAAAAAGGAGGACCAGCTCTGCTCTCTCTACTTTCCCTGCCTCCTGGGTCCTCATCCCCCACCCCATCCACTGGGGTTATCACACTAGGATATGTAAAGAAAAGCATTTATTGTGCAGTAATGATATTCTTCATGGAACCATTTATGCTAATTAGAAGAATCAAAAATCATACTATACATACCAACCGAAAAGTTAACAGAATGTGAAAATAAGTGGCTCACTGTATTTGGTGTCATCGTCTGGAAGTGTGGATGCATAATCAGAGTACGTGGCATTCCACCGCAGTTCTCGGCTCTTGGTGTCGTACATGGTGATAGTATACTCTAAAAATTTTAATTAAAATTAAAAAGAGAAAAAAAGGCTACAATATAATCACTGCTAGGAACAGTATACATAACATCAGAGGAAGCTGGCTCTATTAAAAACTTCCTGAGAGAAGAACAGATATCGTTTTTAACCCTCCAAAAAAGGAATTTCAATAAAATAAAATGAAAAGCCTGGTTTCTGGGCAGAACGAGTCTTATTTTTTGTGTAAAAAGAAAACCAATCTTATCAAGCATGTTTTGCATTAGAAAAGTAATCTTATTTTAAGAAAATATATATAATTTTGTCTTAATAAGATATTCCAGCTAATATTAAGCAAGATGTAAACCAGTAACAAGATACAACAACGATTTGTATAATATACCAGCAGAGGAACAAGCTGGTTTTCCTCATTTTAAAACTAAGACCACTTGCACACTTCAATTTTTCAACGAAGCAGCTGTACACAATGAACTACATTACCCATAAGCCCCAGCATGTCACATGACCATATCAGATGCCCCACTGATCACTCACTGTTCTGTCTTACGCCTAGAAGACATTCCAGTTTTTCAGCACCTAACTGTCATGCTTCATTGCTGTCATGTTCATGTTTTATGTGTCCTACAGTCCTATAGTCATGCATGTTTTTGCTTTGTATCCATTGTTATGTTTATAGTTCTTGTTTTCACGGTTTTGGTTGCGTGGTTTGTACTTTATTCGTTAAAATCTGCGCTTGCATCTGCCACCCTCTACAATTCCTGACACTATGTTGCAGAGTTTTCAATGTTTCAATAAAAATGCTAAAAATAACAATGCTTCTCATGTTATTGTAAGGTTTTTTTTTTATTATTAATATTAATCTTAGATTAAGGGATACATGCTTAACATCACCTCAATCAAGAGACCAAAATAGTCTATCTTGAATAACTGAGTTTTCATTTCACAACAAGCTTAACTTTTGACATTTTTTGTATAGTTATAAGATCCAATAGCAATTCAGTGACTAGATATTTGTGCTATTTTCAAGAATTCTTACCAAGTCTGTTTTGCTTAACCATTGGCAGTTTTGTATTGCTTGATTTTAGTACACTTTAACTACATTGAAATGTGTCTTTCTTATTTCAAAAAAGGCATTTGTTTTGTAGTGTAGTGACTGGCTAAAAAATGCAGATCTGTATAATATTACATATGGATACACCATCTCTGCACTGCAAAGCCTTCTTTATGTGCTGTTTATTAAGGTCTCATGCTACAGTCTGGCACTCTGACTGTATACAACAGATGCACAAAAGGTTTTAGTTTTTAGATTTGAATTGCCCCGAAACAAACCCAACCCTGCTTGAGCGGATAATCTCAGCTGATGTATGAAAGAACTGCTGCTGTAATCATTAAGGCTGTCCTTTGCTCATCCCAGGACTCCTATTAATAGTATGTTCATTCTGAACATTGATTTAACACGGTACAATTTGCCTTTGCTCTTCAATTGTAATGATTGATAATCCCACGATTTGTTGACACCCAGAAGAGGAAGGATGGCTATCAAAGTTTCTTCCTCATGTAGCCTCAAATCCTTGCGTCTGGCTCTCTAGGTACCGTATTTTCCACACTATAAGGCGCACTGGATTATAAGGCGCATACAGTTGTTACACCAACCAGTCGCACAACATATTTACAGATTTTGGAACTCAGTCCACACATAAAGTGCACCGGATTATTAGGTGTGCGGCCGATTTTTGAGAAAATTTAAGGCTTTTAGGTGCGCCTTATAGTGTGGAAAATACGGTATTTATATCTACATTCTGTAAAGCTGCTGTCACAATGTCTATTGTAAAATAAACCTGAATTGAAATTAAATTTTTCCATGACAAGACATGACCCTGGTCTCACCTGTGCGACCTAGGTAAAGCAGCGACGAAGACGCGCACAGTGTCTCAGCAAAAGAGGAGGTGAGAGTTTGCTGCTTTTCTCCTGTCAGCAGATCTACCACATACCACACGTCCTGTTTCTTACCTGGAAGAACAGAAACATGCAGAGTGCACATGTGAGGACTTGATGTTCTGGTTGTGCCACAGCACTAGCTACAAATTACTCATTTAGAAACATTTTGGATTTTCACAGAGCAGCAAGTAGCAAAATAGCATTCAACTCCAATGACGTGGTCATACAGCTTACGAAAACAGCCTAAGAAGCCAAGGGCACTACTTCCCTCTTCGGAGGAATTTTATATTTTGACTCAGTTCACAGCTGCTCTTAGCATAGTTAATTGGCATTAAAAGGAAATTCAAATGCAGAAAATGTATCATACAACACTCATATTTATCTTTGTTAAAGAGTGTGTACCTGTCCTAAGGACATTATCCACTCTCATCTGGACATAATTCCTCCCTGTGTGTTAACTCCAAAATAATTTTGAACAAGGTAAAATTTTCTCAGATGTGAAAAGAAACAAATGAGGCAATAGACAAACAATGTGAATACATCAACCTCATGCTATGCTAAGCAGATTCTATCATTAACTATCTGAGGATCTATAGTGTTTGTTGGGTGGAGGCTTAATCTACTGAAAATTATGCCTACATCCTCTTCGGGTGGTTAATGGTATACAAGATAGTATATCCCCCCTACAACAGCCACTATATATTGTGGATTAAATCCTTCTTACAGACAAGCACAATGAGGGTTGAGAAGTATTTTGTCCTGCCCATGTTGAACTAAGATTATGATGAACAGTTAAGTCAGTTTAGAACCAGCCCATCCTGCTACTATGAATAATGGCTGTTTATTCTAACGCAGGGTGTGCATAGAACAATAGAAAATGTCTGAAGCTGTTGAGATTTATTTCGTCAAACTTTTTGACACAGTACGTCAGCGGTGTAGGATAATCAAATAAAAAGGACAGAGAAGCAAATGTTCGGGACAGCAGTGGAAGAAAAGGGAGTGGTACATGGTCAAACAGCGATAAATCCACATACTGTGTTTATATCTGGGGGGAAAACCCACTACCACAAGCAAAAAAAAAAAATGCTAATGCTCCGACCACATGCACATTACCTTTGCATGTCTCCTACATCTCAGGTGGTAAATAATGAGAACCCAAGGCTATAACTGACAGGTATGTTCATGTTAACTGCTTTTCAAGTCTGCCCGGCCATATGGATTTGCTCTCTTCACAAAAGTAGTGTGCTTGTGGTCATTTTTAACCTTAACCACAAGGAATTTTTTCTAAATAAACTGATAGACCAGTGCGGTCATTTGCATTTATAAACCAAACATGTTAATCTCACCCATGTAAAGGATTCCATCAGAACTGCGGCAAGGGGAAGCCTGGACCAGCTCAGGAATGGTAAAGGGCAGTTTCTGTAATGACAGGTATTTTTTTTTTTTATCATTGATTAGGTACAAAATGTCATTTCCTGTGAATGCCCAGTGACACATGGTTTTTGAGGCCTGCCCAAAAGCCCCACATCACAGTTTAATTTCAGCTTCTGAAACTACATAAGAAAACCAGAACTACTCTTAAAGTAACATTTTTCCACTATAGATTTGTGCTTTCCTCAGAAAAAGGAAGCGTCATTTCTCTCACTTGCTCACTCACCGTCAGTCCTTCATTGTTCTTCCCACCTAGTGAGTACAGGCTTCCATCATTAGGGTCAGGCAGAAACGCAGGTCTGCAAAGAAAAAAAAGTGCACATTCTTTTTTTTTATGTTAGGAAATGATTGTACATGATATTGCATACAGGAAGAATCATGCTAGATCAGCAACTTCCTTCAACAGAGTAGTTCCTGTAGACGAGTACTTACTCAGCCACATGGGTTGGGACCTGAAGAACAGGATCTGCATGGGAAAAGAACATAATTACATTTCAGTTATGTGCAAATTGTATAATCATAGTAGTATTCAAGTCAGGAAGCAGCTACAGTGGTGTGAAAAAGTGTTTGCCCCCTTCCTCATTTCCTGTTCCTTTGCATGTTTGTCACACTTAAGTGTTTCGGAACATCAAACCAATTTAAACAATAGTCAAGGACAACACAAGTAAACACAAAATGCAATTTGTAAATGAAAGTGTTTATTATTAAAGGTGAAAAAAAATCCAAACCATCATGGCCCTGTGTGAAAAAGTGATTGCCCCCCTAAACCTAATAACTGGTTGGGCCACCCTTAGCAGCAACAACTGCAACCAAGCGT
>JAFFST010053054.1:98083-120536 GCA_022414735.1 Noturus placidus
GACACTTTAGACACGCCCATCAGCCTAACATGCATGTCTTTGGACTGGGGGAGGAAACCGGAGTACACGGAGGAAACCCCCGACACACAATGTGAATATAATTTTTGTGTTGTTGTTTTTAAATCTGCGGATACTTAGTATCATGTTACGTTTTGTGATTTATTGAGTGTGCATGGCTTACCACCTTGTCGTTTTAATATTATGCTGTAGGTTTGGATTGGAATGTGAAACGTGGTGTTGAAAGCTGCATGGGAAGTGTGCAGTGCATGGTTCAACTTCCGGGATAGGGTAAGCCTTTACGTTATTTATAGATTTATTTGTTTTTAAAAAAAGATGGTACAAATCTATTTTAGCAGTTGGTATTTGACCTTAAATAGTTTGTAACGTAAGCATCTTTCACTGATTATTCGACTGACTTTTTTTCCACTACAGGAAAAGATGTGAAGCCTAAAAGAAAGTCTATATAAAGAACCCATGTTCTGGTCTAAAGGCTGAGAATATATAGATGTATCTGCAGTCTGCTTTGGATTGAACTCATTGAAGACGTCTGGTTAACAGTAAGTTCAGCTTCTGTTAGATTGAATTAAATGGTGTACAGTTGTGCTTTTAATAGCAAAATGTCTAATGTAACTTTTTTTTTGTCTTTGTAGGGTTGACTGAACTTGTAGACAAAAAGTATTGAATCATCTGATGCTTTTTCAATAAACCATAAACTACATGACCAAACGCTTTGACTTCTGTCTTTTATCATCTTTGGTGGCACTGTCTTTGAACCTTGGAAGCCCTCCTCATGGCTCCATAGGCCAAGCAACAGTGCAAAATTAAAGGCTTGTTATAACTGGGGCTTCTTGGCATCACACCCCAAGTTGCTCTTTTAAATGCAAACTACAATTCTTTCCCCAAAATAAACATGGCAGAGAAGTATTCAAGTAAAAACACAAAGTAATTTTTACCAAAAGCATTTATACATCCCCACACATTACCATTGTCACAGTATGGCTGAACACAATCACTTAAAACGGCAACTCATTTTCACAAAGTGCAAAAAAGTATTCTGAGCTGTTGACATAGAGAAGCACACAGATCATTTAACATTGGACTGATTTCCACAAACAATGGCACAGGAATATTGTGGTGTGTGTTTAAGATAGCAGAAATGGACATAGTACTTTGATATCTTTGTAATGAACTATGAAGTGTGTTGAGGGAAGCAACTGAAACAACAGTTATCTAATGATCACATATTACCAGTTCTGTTGGGTTATTTTTCTAGTAACTGTGGATCTGCTTTTCTTTCATACTCTGTGCTGGTAACCAATATCTAGAGATCTTGATTATGTAATTATATTTACAGTATGTGGACTTGGCTTTTGAGTTGACATGGGATCCTCTACTATGACTGTTTACATGCCCATCAATTTTCTGATCTTAATTGTAATTTGGTAATATTGTAATTAGTACTGAGTCATGTAAAGGCTGCAATCCGATTGTCTAATTAAAATTAAGACAATATTCTGATTCCCACCCCTGGAATATTCCTGTTTTATGCTGAAATTACTTGCATGTAAACTCCTTATTCAGAAAATACACTGAAAGGAGAGAGGTGTATGTGCATGCTCAGCCTGCAAGGAATTGTGGGTGCTAACGGATGATTTTGCTGTAGGTTAAGTGTTTAGGAATGGCAAATCAAGCATACTTAGAACAACCATGTATACAGGAATATTTCAATGCATTTTCGCATATAAATTTCATATTCGGTACATGGTTGCAACCGAAGTTTCTGATATTTGCTGCTTAAAAGGAACTGGATTATAATGGTGGGTTAGATAAGCTTGTGCGCTTGATCAAGAGTGTTGAAAATCCTTGGTCTGTCCTTCAGTCATATCTGCGAATGTGGCTGCAGGCTTTCATCCCCCCAAATAGGAGCCACACCTATTCACTGATTGGAGATCAGCAGCTTAAACAAATGGAACAAGAAGCATAACTTATTCTTGGTTGGAATGGAAACCTGCAGTCATACCAGCCTTTTGCAGTTAAGACTGAACAGCCCTGGTCTACATGTTCAAGCGAATCATTAAAGAATAGTTACAACTACAATCTGTATGAAGCAACACAGTTTTAGTTAACACAAACTGACAACATTAAAAACAAATTTTAGAATCAGTGTAAATCTTGAAATCACATCAACAAAATAATCACATTATAACAAACCCCATAAACTGAGATGATCAGGCAATGACTTATACATTCAGATGGCTTCTCCATGGTAAAGTAAGTCAAAGTCTACAGAGAGCGCCTTGTTTGTATGTACTTGATTAGCCAGCTTTGGGTAGTGCCACATCTGGGGCTGATGGGGTATTAGCTGGTGTCCTTCAACACAGTGAAATTGATCTACTTGCATAATTGTATAGACACAGAAGACTCAGGCAGCAAAGAGAGTTGTGAAAGTTGGCGTCTGTATGGTATTGGTTATCCTTGAGAAAGCACATTTGCACAAAGCAATTGATAATCATGGCATACACAAAATTCCACAAACATACTTTCACTAGTTTACATTATTGAAAGAATGCTGAAAGTGGCACACACTCAATTAGGACCATTTTAAAATATCCTATCAAAAGCCACTAGCAGGGACAGAATTTGAAAGGAGTGGCATGGGATTCTCTCAGATGGCCTTCCACACTGGCTTGCAAAGGAATGAGGTAAAAAGCTTCTGACATACTCGTTACCGTCAGTAGTATAGTACCTATCACACAAAAGCAGCTTTTAGCTGCAAACAAATACTCTCATCAGACACTTGATTAGGAACACCTGCACACTCATACAATTATCCAATCAATCATGTGACAGCAGCACAATCAAAAAATAAATAAATACAGGTGAAGAAGTTCAGTACTTGGCTCATGAGTATAGCCCAATGTGCTCTTCTGTTGTTGTACCCATCTACCTTAAAGTTTGATTTGTTGTGAGTTGTGAGATACCTTTCTACTCACCATGGTTGTATGGTGTGGTAATTTGAGTATTCTTCTTTTCCTTACAATAGTCTTCCTGCCAGCTCATACCTGTCTGACCATTCTTCTCCTACCTCTCTCAAGAACAAGATGTTTCTGTATACAGAAATGCAGCTCACTATGTTTTTTTTCACCCTCAACATTTTGTGTAACCTTTAGAGACTGTTGTGTGTGAAAATCACAGGAGATCTGCAATTTCTGAAACACTTAAACTAGGCTATCTGGCACCAACAACCATGCCATGTTCAAAGTCACTGAGATCACATTTTTCCCCAGTTCGATGTTTGATGTGAAGAACTGAAGCTCTTGAGCTGTATGTGCATGATTTTATACACTGTGCTGCTGCCACATGATTGGCTGATTGAATAGTTGCAAGAATGAGCAGGTGTTTCTAATAAAGTGGTCTGTAAATGTATAAGAGATCTCCAACCCAGATGTTTGCCGTAGCCATAGCTGATTTTAATCCAAGGTTAACACTGCCAGAACTGCCTCTGCAGAATTAAACTCAGTTCAAGGTCTAATACAAATGCATTAGTCTACTACTATGCATTTAGACACACTCATGTTTCCAACTAATCTTCATTTAAGAACATAATATGACAAGTGCCCTTGGTTGACTCCCCAAAGTCTCAAACGACAGTTTTATCAGCCTTCAAAAGTCATCCGCAGTTTGTTCAAGGTCCAAGGTAGCCACATCTTTCAAGGCATCGGTTGTCACAGTAGCTAAATTCATGCTGGACCTTGTGTCCATGGCTGAGTGCATGATGGGTAACCACACGTCGTCCATATTTGGCATGACAAATATTTTCTGTGATAACAGAAGAGAAGCAATGCTTAGATGAGAAAGTAACATTTGTAAGACATTCAGTGAGTTCCATGTTGCTGAATTAACAGCATATAAATCTACAGTGGAATTGTTTTCACACTACTGAAATAAATACAAAGAAAATTGACATGTTATATGTTTAATACATACAAGGAACAACTCAAGTTTGTGTCTAGATAAAATCTAATTCAGTGTAGACCTATATACACAGGTGCTGGTCATATAATTAGAATATCATCAAAAAGTTGATTTATTTCAGTAATTCCATTCAAAAAGTGAAACTAGTATAATGTATACATTCATTACACACAGACTGATATATTTCAAGTGTTCATTCCTTTTAATTTTGATGATTATAACTTACAACTAATGAAAACCCCAAAATCAGTATCTCAGAAAATTAGAATATTACTTAAGACCAATACAAAAAAAGGATTTTTAGAAATGTTGGCCAACTGAAAAGTATGAACATGAAAAGTATGAGCATGTACAGCACCCAATACTTAGTTGGGGCTCCTTTTGCCAGAATTACTGCAGCAACCTGTGTGCAGGTGCTAAGTCCTGTTGGAAAATGAAATCTGCATCTCCATAAAGTTGGTCAGCAGCAGGAAGCAAGAAGTGCTCTAAAACTTCCTGGTTGATGGCTGTGTTAACCTTGGACCTCAGAAAACACAGTGGACTAACACCAGCAGATGACATGACACCCCAAATCATCACTGACTGTGGAAACTTTACACTGGACTTCAAGCAATGTCGATTCTGTGGAACATGGAACGCCTCTCCACTCTTCCTCCAGACTCTGGGACCTTGATTTCCAAAGGAAATGCAAAATTTACTTTGATCAGAGAACATAACTTCTGACCACTCAGCAGCTGTGTCTTGTTCAAGAGTGGCTTGACACAAGGAATGCGACAGCTGAAACCCATGTCTGTGTGTGGTGGTTCTTGCAGCACTGACTCCAGCTGCAGTCCAGTCTTTGTGAATCTCCCCCACATTTTTGAATGGGTTTTGTTTCACAATCCTCTCCAGGGTGCGGTTATCCCTATTGCGTGTACACTTTTTTCTACCACATCTTTTCCATCTCTATTAATGTGCTTGGACACAGAGTTCTGTGAACAGCCAGCTTCTTTAGCAATGACCTTTTGTGTCTTGCCCTCCTTGTGCAAGGTGTCAATGGTCGTCTTTTGGACAGCGGTCAAATCAGCAGTCTTCCCCATGATTGTGTAGCCTACAGAACTAGACTGAGAGACCATTTAAAGGCCTTTGCAGGTGTTTTGAGTTAATTACCTGATTAGAGTGTGGCACCAGGTGTCTTCAATATTGAACCTTTTCACAATATTCCAATTTTCTGAGATACTGATTTTGGGGTTTTCATTAGTTGTCAGTTATAATCAACAAATTAAAAGGAATGAACACTTGAAATATATCAGTCTGTGTGTAATGAATGTATAGATTATACTAGTTTCACTTTTTGAATGGAATTACTGAAATAAATCAACTTTTTGATGATATTCTAAATAGCACCTGTATATATGGCTGTACCAGGGATTCAAAAGTAAAGCCAAAATGTCTCCGAGGCCCTCTAGTGGCTGGCAGCAGTGCAGCTTTTAACCATGTCTATTACTATGTTAGTCAATAGGAAAGGACCTAAACTTATTTTTTAAGTAATATCTCTAAAATATTTTAGGAATAGTGTTCTGCCATCTTTACAGGTTCAGTTGGCCCTGATATCTACCATAATATACTCCTTACAATAAAAAAAAAACATTTCATAGGAGTTGTTTGTTAAGTAGACGGGCGTGGTTTATGAGGTGATCGAGAGTCTTAGACATGGACAGTTGAGCCTCACGAATGCATACATACTTTCCAACATGCACATAAAGCTCTTGACATTTCTATAGCAAAGCCTGTTCTAACTGACCCTCAACGGTGAGTCTTCCAGTATGCTACTCACTTTGTTTAAGCTAGCTTGTTGTACTGATATTATAACTAGTAAACCAATGTGATTAAACAAAGTGATGGCATAAACCAAGTCAGCTAACACTAGCCAAATTACATAACAATTAATTGACATTTTAACCTTAGATAACACTTGAAGTAGCTTTGTAAGGTAAGCTTGGTTATAGGCTGATAACCCAAGCCAATGTAAGTGGTAAATGAATTCTTCTTGAAAAAAAAAAATTTTCTTATTTTTTCCTTTGTTGTTACTCAGTAGCTTACAATCAACCTGAATACTCTTCTGAGCTTATTTATGGAATCCCCCAAAAAGTTATTAACAAGGTAAACAATATTACTAAATACATACAATGATTATAAAAATAAATAAATAAAATTCTTTTAATTAAGTCTTAAAAATGTCAATGAAAGACATTTAACTTAACTTTATTTTGCTCTTCCATGTATCTTTTACTTTACTTTTTACTTTTCATCTTCACTTATTTGCATTTGAGCAACATATACTATTTTCATTACTTCTTATATGATAAGAAGGGTATATCCAAACTTCTCCAGGTGTTACATTGGTCCGGGTGTTAGTATCTGATGGTTAATGCAGACTACAGCAACTGAAAGTGTCAGTATTGACCCATGTTGTCTTTGTCCAGCCTATTGCTGCTTGACCACACCATGCATTCATCAATGTCAAAATCATTTAAAGGCACCTAAAATATTTTCAGTTCTATACTTTCAGTTCATATTTTCTATTTCAACCTGTTGAGGAGTTTTAAATGTAATAACATGATACATTTCGTAGCCCCAAAAGGAAAGACTGGGAGATTTTTCTTCTGAAATACTTTTATAAATTGATACTTAAATGTTCCCTTGCAATACTATGCAATACGTTAAGCTCCCCATAATAGATCCACGTCTCCTCGCAGTGATGTAGTGGTGAAGTGAAGTTGTTGGGTATGCCTTTGTCTAGCACAAAAGGGTGTTCCATTCCTACTGTGTGATCTATTTATTTTTTGAGAGAATATTTAAATCGTATATTGTGCAGTACCTCAATCTGATAAGCAAAGAAACCTAGCATAGATGCTGTCAGGGGTGCTTCTAAGATTGAAAGACCAAAATAGTACAAAGGCATTAACAGTATGGCCCACCTAAGGATATACATATACTTACATTACAGTAAATGTAAATTTCAGAAAAGTGACTGCATGAATTAGAAAAGTGATTTTTTTTCTACATGTCTCCTGAATGTCCAATATTTGCATCCAAAGGACATTTTTACATGGTGCAAAACAAGATTATATGGCATTATTATAGAGGTCCTTTCAATGTTGTACATAGAAAAGTCAGTGTATCTTCATATAGATAAAGACATTCAGCTCTGCATGTTTTTATTATATTTTATTGACCCTGCCACATTGTTTATGTTCTTGATAATGAAAACTCTCTCTGCTAGTAAACTGACCTTCCTAAGATTCATCAACCCAACTAAAATATAACCTCCTTGATGTTATTTTATTTTATGGCTTAAATATGGTGGCACTATTCCTCAACTAGGAATGCTAGGACATGTCTTATTTACCTGGGGAATATCTAATGCATCACTGGCTAATCGCTGTGCACAAGAAGTGCACAATTAATAGCCAATGATGCATTAGATATTCCCCAGGTAAATAAGACATGTCCTAGCATTCCTTATTTTACATTTCCTAAGAAATTAGGAAATGCCTAAACGCATGCAGGGTCCCATGAGAACTATAATGTTATTTTTAATTTGTTTGAAACTTTAGCAAATGAATAAAATATACTTATATTTTTAACTCACTAAAAGCAATGTTTGTATTCATTTATATTTTTAACTCATTAGATAAAATATTAATGACTTATTTTATGTGAGGTAATAATAAAAATACGGTGCCTTGAATAAGTATTGACCCCTGTTGAGCATTTCCACATTTTGTAGTGTGACAACCTGAAACTAAAACAGATTTATAGGTCATGAATAAACACAATACTGGATGGCCTACTCTAGGTAGATCTGTGGTGCCATATTATTGAATATTTTTTTTTTTAATAATGGATGTTCAAAGATTGGGATATTTTTAAATAAGCAAAATGTGATAGTTCCTTGGTCTTCAGGATATTTGTTAAATATGTTCACAAACAAGCTCTGGGGCCTTGCAGCAACTGATGAATTTTTACTGAGATCATGTTACACTTTCTTAGCACACAGATAACTCTATTCAAACAATTATACGCCTTTTGATGGCACCTGGTTGTACCAGAGCTAATTAAGGAGTTATGTAGAAATAGTGGTTAATACTTATCTTATTACAACATCTTTTATATCTCACTTCAGTATTATGGGGATATTTTGTGTAGATTCGTGACATATAATGTCAATTAAATCCAGTTCAGTTGTCAGGTTCTAACACTATAAAATGTGACAAAAGTTCAAGGGTGTGAATACTTATGCAATCCAATCTATTAAGAGGTACATTCCAGGAAGGTCCAGGAAATATTGGAATTCACTGAACGTATAAAATGTCTTTGTTTTTATAGGTGTCTTTGACGTTCTAATTTGAGACAATTTACATGTAAAACAATTATGAAAGCTTGTACATTAACCTGATGATCCAGTCAGTCATAGCAATAGCATAAAACATTTTTCAGCCACATCTAAAAAAGGGAAATTCATTGAACCTGGCAGTACCTGAAACTCCTGATCCAGTTTCTTCTCAATCCAGTCAGTGACATGGGCAAAAGTGACCTCCCTCTCACCAAGCTTAGGTCGGGCTTTCAGCTCAAGGTGAGGAGGCCTTCTGAAGCCATACCTGTAGACAAAAAAGCACCTGACAAATCTCACTATCTAGTCACCAAGTCAGCAAATTTACAATTACATGCCACCTCCATGCCAACAGACAGAAGGTGTACAGGAAGAATGCCTTTTCTTCTAACCTCAAAAGTAAGCACTTGCAGTTTTCTGGACATTCATGGATGAGACAAAAATAGAGCTTTTTGGCAACAAATACAATTAAGCTGGGTTTGGCTTGAAAAGAAGTATGGTTATACAGATAAGAAACTAATCCCAATTGTAAAGGATATGTGACGTTGTGGGACTGCTTTTTCTCCAAAGGCCCTGGAAACCCTGATAGGATGCATGGCATCGAGGACCACATGAACTACAAATAGATTCTAAGTGAACATCTGGCAGCCTCTGCCAAGAAACTACACATGGGTCATGCTTGGATCTTCCATCAAGACAATGATCTAAAAGCTACACCAAAATCCACACACAAGCCACAGATTCAAACTGTGGCTCAGTCGGTAGAGCGGGTTGTCCACTAATCCACTAATCGTAGGGTTGGTGGTTCGAATCCCGGCCCGGATGACTCCACATGCCGAAGTGTCCTTGGGCAAGACACTGAACTCTAAGTTGCCCCCGATGGCAAGCTAGCATCTTGCATAGCAGCTCTGCTACCATTGGTGTGGGTGAATGAGACACAGTGTAAAGTGCTTTGGATAAAAGCGCTATATAAGTGTGCCATTTACCATTTAGATGATATATGACCTTGGAGGATAGGGAGAGATGGTGTATTGAGGAGTCTCTTTATTCTTTTATACCATCAAATATTACAGGTGTACTCTGTGCTGTTATTTTGGTTGAACAAAGTATTTTTCATGCCAGTAAATGTGGCAGTAAATGTGACAAATTTTTGGCAGTAAATGTAACACATTTTTGTTAAAAATATGTTTGATTAGTCTATTTTGTCTTCAAGTAAAAGTTAAGTAGCTCTCACATTTTCAGTGTGAGATTAAACAAATCAAGAAGATCCAAATGAACCCATCTTTAGCAAGCATGTCAATAATTCTGGAGCTGACTGTACATAGTCTTCAAAAGTCCATATTCTATTCATACTTATTAATGCATGTATACTGTATTTATAATTAATTCCAACTTTGATGATTCTGCTAAAATCACCTTTTTGTTTCATAATTTATAAAAGACCTAAATGTAATTTGTGTAATATGAATGATTTAAAAAAATATATATTATACTTCATTCGAGAAATTAAGTCAGTTATGCAATTTCTAACTTTTAATGCTTACAAAACAATGCATGTTAAACATTTTTTGTATTCCTCCACTACTGTTAAAATTTTAATGCGTTACTTTGACTGAAACAGAACAAAATGGTTAAATAACTTGGTCTTTAAGTCCCATAGACTACCTGCAGCGGGCATACAAAGTAAATGTTACGAGGCAAGAGCTGTTTTTTTTGGTAAAAGGTCAACACTCATGTTAAACAAAAAACAAAAACAACAACAACAATAACAAAAACCCACTACATTAACCACATACCATATTCTGTCTGTAGGGGGAGGTGGAATGTTGATGGCCAGCACGCCTTGGCACTCCTGCACTTCCACAGTGAGGAGAAGAGGAGTGTTGGACATCTCCTCCATCTTCTTCTTTATGAACTCCGTCTCAGTGGCCTTCTGAAAATACTTTGACTTTGCGATCTTGTCTACAAAGCGCATGATCTTGCTCGGCCGGTGTCCCCCGACGAAACTGCAGAATAATGTGAGAAAGCATATAGACGTTCAGGTTCATTACTAACTTTTTATATTTATTGTTTGCAGAAGTTGATAGAGCTGTAGAGCAAAGACAAAGAGACAGACAATATACATATATATATTGGAAGATACATCAACTGAAGCATATACTGTAGCTGAACAGATTGTGTTGAACAGTCTGGCAGTCCATGACTTTGTGGTTACTAGCATAGAAATGTAACCACAGATCTTCTGCACACCAGAATTATTTCCTTTTGGCACAAGCAACAACTTTCTGTACAGCATTACGTGACAGATAGAGAGTTTTTACTAAATAAAGTGGGTCAATGCAAGTATGCCATTAATGTCTCATATTAACTTCATAGGATAGGCTCCAGGTTCCCCGTGAACCTGATAAAGGAGTAAGCGGTAGAGGATGGATGGATGGATGGATTAATTTTTTATAATAATTGTGTTTCCAAAAGACAACAGTAATACCTCCTAATGTGAACTCTGCATTTACACTCACCCCTCTGTCCCCGGCATTTCAGGTACTTCTGTTGGATCCTCCTCATCAGATGATCCAGCACTGGACGACTCCTCGTCGCTGTCAGCCAGGCAGTATGTACGTGGTCTGGGCCTAACAAACACACACAGTTTTTTTTGTTTTATTCTATTCCGTTGGTCATTTCCTTTTCTGTCTCTGGGTCCATTTGCTAAACATGCCTCATTAGTGCACACATCTGCACTTTCTGTTCAGTAGCTAGCAACTTGTATACCAAGGCTATGCAGGAGAAGCATGGATATTAAACATTTAGTTACTACATTATATTAATAATTGGTGTGGTTTAATAATGAAACTGAGATATCAGGAGATCGGCAGAGTGCATGCTTAACTCACCAATAACAGAACAGATCCATAATGTCCATTTGGGGCAGGAAAGAGAAGAGAGAGAGAGAGAAAGGCAAGAAAGATACATTCACAAAAAAATGTTAGTTAAAAGCAATACTTTTACACTAAAGCAGACTAAAAGATTAATTTATTAAGGTCTTGACTTTTTTTTTTTTTTTTTTTTTTTTTTTTTTAAATGGTGCCTGAAACTAAGGAGGGTGAAAACACACACACACACACACAAGCAAAATAAAAAGCAAAAATAGAAAAGGCAAATTTTCATAATATTAAAAACTTTAGACTCATTTCCCCATGTAAAATAAGACTGTGTAGAAATTATAAATAATTCAGTGCACAGTACTGACCTTTTTGAACAATATCAGTAGTTTTTGTTTCTTTCCCCACGTATTCACGTATACCTTTGTAGTCACATAACAGATATGTGCAATACATAGGATTTTGAATAATTGCCACTCCAAATCTTCTTACATGCCATTCCACACTCCTTACCCCTCTTTTCCTTGTTCTCCACAGCTCTCTCCCTCCTTCCCAAGCCTGGCCAGATTCATCTTGGTCTCCAGCGTCATCAGGAAAGAACCAATGTATGAGATCTCCAAGTCAAACCACAGACCTACAGGGGAAGAAAATAGTCTGCACTTATATAACGTCCTTTAAACTTAGAGGTTAAATGTACTTATATAGCGCTTTACACTAGTTCTCATTCAACCATTCACACACACAGACCAATGGTAGCAGAGCTGCCATGCAAGGTGCTAACTTGCCATCGGGAGCAATTTTGGGTTCAGTGTCTTGCCCAAGGACACTTTGGTATGTGGAGTCATGTGGGCCGGGAAACGATTTGCCAACCCTACGATTAGTGGACAACCCGCTCTACCACCTGAGCCACAGCCGCCTCATAGGATGAATAATCAAGACTAATTCACTAAGTGCTCCCATGCTGCACTTTTTTTTTGGCTAATTCCAGCCAATAGGTAGCGCTCTTGTGTGACATGCTACCAATTGGGTCTAAAACAAGGCTAATACATGCGAAGTCAGCTCATGTTTACAACTTGCTGCTCACACTATAAGCCAGTGCAGCTGAACACACTCATAGGAAAATGCTAACTTCACTCTTCCGCATACATGAAGTCATAGAAACCTATGATTGGCTAGTGTCACTGTGATTGACAAAGGAGAGAGTAACGTCATCCCTCCAACCCAGAGAGTAGGACTAATTCTGCTTTCAGCCACAGATGGCTGTGACATTGTCAGGGTTCGAGCTCATGATCTCCAAATGCTTTCTTCTTGTGCCACTCAGGAGCCCTCTAACAATACTGCAATGAGACTACAATGTTATCACAAGTATCAACTTTGCAACTTTGTAATTGTGATAATGAAGCACTGGATTCTGCAACACTGAGAATTCTAGACTATATATCATGAATTAATTACAATACAGTCAATGCATATCGAATGATGAAGCCCTTTCCTATGAAAATACGAGCTTGGTTCTCTAGTACAACCTTTTTGGGCAAAGTAGATGCTTTTCTATTGAGAACTTGCACTGCTGCTCCCTGGGGTCTGTTCTAATTGTGGCAACACTTCCCTCCCCCTGAGCCTGCAAAAGGTCAGCTCTCAGATGCTGTCAGTGCCTCAGAGCCAATCAGAACTGATCCTTTGAGCTCTGTAGGCAGCAAGAGATAAGTTCATCAGCCCAGCAGGAGCATGGCTACAGCCTCTCACATTCTCGCTATAGGTGGGAAGTGCACACTGCAGGAAATGGTCACAGCCTAATCCTGACATAAAGAACATTGCTAAGGGCTACTTTTCAAACTTAGCAAAAATAATTTCAGTTATCCCAGGCTACATGAGAAAATGTTATTATATCAAGTGTCTCTTCATTCTGGTTTTAAAGTAAAAATAATTCCATATCAGGATACCAACTTGTGTCTGGATTGTAGTGTTGATTAAGTGTTAATTACTATTGTTAACATGTCTGGTCAAGTCTCTGGTAGTACGCTTTTCATGAAATTTGGACAGTTAGAACAATTAGGACAGTCTCAGTTACCTTCACAACAATATGGGTGTATACCACTAAGCGCTCTAGCACCAGCAGTATGGCAAAAAACTACTCAATGGAATGTCAGAGAGGCATGGTACCACTTTTGTCTCATTCTTTGGGCCAAGCCGAGTTTACTGGACAATTGAATGATGTTCCAATATTTAATTTCTTTTCCAAAAATAGTTCTCACTTCTTTTCTGACTAATTTTGTCCAATCATCACCAAATTTGGCATGCAGCATTGTGAGACCAGCAAAAAAAAATGTTTCTCTAAATTTTTATATACAGGATGGTTTGCACATAACAAGCAAACAAGTTTGCTGCAAAACTGCCAAACAGGAAGTGAGTTTGAATCTCACCAAACTTGGTGGATCACTGAAGGATCTCATCCTAAGGATCTCCAAAAAGATTTGTCAAATTTCACCTCTAAGTGGTAGTATAATTCATAAATTTGTAAAATTGCTTGTAACATCACATCAATATTCTTGTTTTTCTTGAGTTGCTTAAAAATTTGAGTATTTTTGATTTAGATATTCGTGATTTTACCAACAGGAAGTCAGTCTTTTTGAATTTTAACAAAAACATTTTTTTGGGTAGATGAACCTCTCAATCCATAGCTAAGAGCTGGGGACACAAATGATTGGCCCCCTTAATTGTGGCAGCTCATTCTTGCATTGTAGCAAATAAAGACCTGTTGATTACATTCTCATGTACCAAATACTTGTACATGATTGATTGGAATTGCTTGGATGTTTGCACATACAAACCATTCAATCCATACAAATCTATCTACAGTGGAATCAAGCACAAGTCAAAGGCTTACCTTGATGGTCCACTGATGGTTTGGAGGCCTTAAGAATCTTGGGAATAGCCATGCCCATGTCCAGCTCAGTCAGTGTCAGCTCGTTCATAAAGTACGGCAGCTTTAATTTTAAAATACCAGTTTTAGCATCAAAACACCTAAATGCCTAAAAAAAACCTCAATAAAAACAAGGTCTTAAAAACATACCCGGATTTTACTCAGCTTCATTTGGATCTTTTTGGAGACCATATCAGCCCAGTACTTCTCCCTGAGGAAGTCCCAGAAGATGCGGCCCAGTAGGGCATTGACCCAGGCCTCAGACTCAGCCTCTGTGCCTGGACCTGCTGGGAACTGGAAGCAAGCCCAGATGGAAATCATCTGCATGAGCTCATGAACAGTGCTTGCAGAACAAAATAGATTAGTTGGCACATTAAAATACCACATCACAAACTGAATAAATAATGCTGAAAGCTTGGATACTTTTCAGATTTGGGCCTTGAGTCATCCATACTACAAATGGTATAACTCTAACAGAATGTGGTATGTAATAAAGAATATACTGTATGCAGTTGTATGATTGGTATGCAAGCTTGGCCTGTGTTTATGGACAAGTCTTTCACAAAAATGATAAATAATTTCTGAGGTCAGTTTGTGCACTACAAAATTTGTTATCATTTGGGTTAACTGTAGATGGGATTTGTCCATATGGTGATCTGTACCTTCTTTGCGCTCCTCGGACTGCTATCAGTACTGTGAAGAGGACTGGGATTTGGGCTCCCTGAAGAGTGGCTGATATATTTAGCCATGTAGACATTGTAGTCCAGTACTTTTTGTTTGATGTCCTTCTGCCGTGGTTTAGGCTGTATCACGTCATCTAGACTGCCCTGACTACTGCTGCAACTGTGAGCGCCTGCTTGGCTGCTCCCACTGCTGTAGGATGGGAGGCAAGCTGTGGATGGAGAGAGCATCCAAACGTATGTACATAAACCAAATATGCAGGAAGGAAAACAACAGAGAGTAATCTATTAACTCCATAGAAGTAATCAGCAATTGTAGGACCCTATATTGTTTTAGCTTGATGTTTTATTTTAGCGCGATCAGGGCCGTTTCTTCCTAGTGGTATAAACAGTTAATTTGGGCCCACGGACCACCAGGGGGCAACATGATTTTTTAAAAATAGATATTGAAAAAATTTATGTTATCATTTGGCAAAGGTTTATGAATCAAGCAGTCACAGGGGACCCTTAAAAATGTATGAAAAATAATAGAAACTTCAATTTACATTAGTAAATTAGTAATTATTAACGAATGTTTGAAATTTGTCTGCTTTCTTGATTCCACTCTGTGAAATAGAAAAGGTTAGTGGCTCACTACCTAGCTAGCAAGTAAGAAGAGTTAGATAGTATACAGTTTAACTGTTTTTACTTTAAGTTGTCCCTGCCCCCCAAATGTTCAGAAGAGGCCCTGAGCATGATCGTGGACATTCACTCAGGCTCTAGTCTTACATGCAAGCAGGCCAGAGGGTTTCCTGATCTCTGCCTTGAGCCTGGAGGCTAGCAGCATCCTCCTGAACCATTCTTCCTTCTCTCTTCCTGTCCTGCCGAACAGGTACAGGATAGGGTCTGTGGGGCGCTTGGTTTCCTCACTACCCACTACCCCCTCAGTCCTTTCACCTGAAGCAAGGACCTTCTCATCCTCAGATTCAGTTTGGTCCCCCTTCGACATGAAGTCATCCTGTTTGGTCAGTTCAATGCAAATGGGATATTTTTTGTTCCACACACGTTTTCTGGCCAGGCTGTGGGGCACCAGGTAAATCTGTGGGACCAACCACAATTAGTTTTTCTTACCATCATAAGTCTTGTGTTTTATGAGCAGAATAGGCAGCTGGTATTATATGATGCTCTTGTTACATCATTTGCAACTAAAATAGCTCCCTTGAAGCAACAAATGAATGTTCTCAATATGCAATCTTTTTAAAAAGGTAAATTATACCACAAAACCAACTAACAAGTTAAGCAAAAATCACAAATGCCAGCTGTGATCAGTGCAAAATTAATGATAACTGGCAACGAAAACCTTCTTAGCTACGTTAGATGCACAGAAGGTGTAATTGGTGTCCCACCTTGCTGTTGGTCAGGTCGTAGATCTTCTGGCTGATGTATGTGATGTCTGGTTTGGGCTCATTGAAGGTGGCACGGCGGGGAACATTGCGGTTGGGTTTGGAGAGACGTAGCACAGAGCCTTCAAGACGCACATATACTGAATGGGTAAGCGTGGCGTGGTAGGCCTCTGGGTCATAGCTGTAAATCTCGTTCATCCAACCCTAAACATAGCAAATATCACAAAAGATTATCATGTATGGAGTTTAAGTTAATGTCAAGGTAGTTTTGAAACCTCAGGTTTGAACATTTAGATGAGGCTGTTTTGTCATGGTATATTGAATGAATATAAAAAAAAAAAACTGTATAAATATTTATTTACATGTTATTATTCTATTTAGATTTCACGGAAGAGATCAGATTAGATAGTAATATGTGAAAAAGTCAAATCTTACTTTGAAGCTTACTAAAATATAAAATAAGCAACTTCTTAGGCTTATGGACATAAAAGGCATACGCTTTAACAAAAAAGTTAAGCCTTTTCTTACAGGAATTACTGTTTTTAGTTACCACTTCTGTGCAAAAACATACTGTACTGACACATAAGGAATATGACTGAATGCATTTCTTTGTTGTCGTGGTAGTCTATAGCAGAGTTAATATCAAGCTTGCATCTTGCTGGTCATTTTTTAAAGATGCTATGATGGATTAACTTTTTTAATACAGTCCCGGCCTAGTCAAATTAGTTAACTGAAATCTCTACTCTGAAACACATTAAATATGTTAAATTAAATATGTTAAATATAAGATATCATGTACTTAGCAGTTTTGTTGCTAATTTGTTGGTTGGTGCTGTATTTTTTTTTTATATCCCTGTTAGAAGTTAGGTTGTCAGCCATACTGATGTGAAAGGAGAACGTTGATAGCACTGTTACAGTGGCATTTTAATAAGAGAAAAAAATGTAAATGATGTCAAACAAAAGGGATAATGGTCAAGTTTCACTGTCACTTCCTCCTAAAAATACAAGAGCATAGACATTCAACGTCATATTAATGTGAAATTTAATGTAGAAGAACAATGTAGTGGAAACAGCAAACATTGAACAGAAGTGCTGTTGTGGCTTTGAAAGAGTAAGGAAGTAAAAGAAAGGGAAATATTAACATGAAGATAAATTAAAGTTTGGAAAAAGGTAACAAGCAACAACACTGACTGAGACACCTGGCTTGTGCCCCTCAGCCAGTGTTGCTGCTTGCCACCTTTTTCCCACTGACGGTGAAACATAAAATAAATAAATAAATAGACCAAGAGACTGAGAGGAGGGTGGTGCAGAAACTCCACAGCATCATGGAAACACTGCTCACCCACTTCACAACACAGTACTTCAACACCATACACCACAGGAGACCTTTCATCCCACTGGTAATCAAACTACAGGGAGAAGTTCTCTACACCCTATGTACAAATTCCATTTTATTTTCACATAAAGAGTACGGTGCAAAAGCACATGCAAAGAAATGCTTTAAAGTAAAGGTGCCTTTAAAAATAATGAAATGAAATATTTCTACATAAAAATAAATACTATAAAGTTTTTTTTTTCTGCCAATTTAGGCAATTGACTTTACGTTGTGCCTAACAATACCCTTACCTGTGATAAAATTACTGTAACACTTAAACTGTGTGCCCTCTTATGGCTTATTGCTTTAGTAAAAAACATACAAGTTTTCTGTACTGTTGCCTCTCTTTCTGAATGACAACTTACAATATTATTTTCTGCTCACAGGCAATAAATTTTTTACAAACTCGAGCAGAATAAGAGGTCAGAATAATAGTGCATGACAGATAAACTTAGGCAGCACAACAGCTGGATAAGGTCATGCTGTGTGCTATTAACATCCTGATTGTAAAACCAGACAAAATAAAGTACTAGGACCTACCTTATAGATGATTGGCTCTTTGATGTCTAGAGGCACCCCATTCCAGCGTTCTCTCTTACATCGTCTGAAGCGAGGGCCCCAAGAACAACTATGGGGAGCTGACAGCCACACCACCAATATTGCTAACATGAAGCCTGCAGCTACTCCAAGCAAAACACCCCCTATGTATGTGGGCAATGGCAAAACAAAGTAGCCGTACACAACAGAAATGAGAAGGATGAGACCATTATGTGGTATGGTCGGAGGCACTTCCTCCTCCTCCTCCTCCTCCTCCTCCTCCTCCTCACCCCCCTCAGTTGGTTCTTCGCTGCATGCTGTGCTACCCCGCTGGAGGTGAGCAGAGTTGCCAAGCTCACCATCGGCTTCCGTGTCTGTGCAGAGTTCGAAATCTTCACTGTAGAGCTCACAGAACTCTTCATCTTCCTGCCTGGCCAAAGCTGACATAAAGCACCTGTCTAGGCCTAGTGAGGGTGACTTAAATATAATATTGGTGGCTATCCCTGGTGGACTGTCACCCTCAAAGTCATCTTCCTCTTTGATGCAATAGTCAGTTTTGCTTTCCAGGTGGCCATTGAGGGCTGTAAGACTACAGAGCTCTGAGGTGCTAGATGAGAGAATTTTTGGATGTTGGGCTCCCCATGCTGTCCCAGTTGTTGAACTTCCTCCTTCCTCACCAATAATCTTGCTAAGCAGTTGCAGGGGTTCACACATTACCTCAGAGAGACGCCGCTTTGTATCTTCAATGCGTGCTTCAACTTCCTGTACCTTGAAGAAGGAACGACCATCAGGCGAAGCAATGGGCGAAGATGGAGCTGTTTTGGAGTCACCACTGGCAGTAGCAGTGACACGAGGTTGGGTAAAAGGTTTGAAAAGGTGCAGGTTACGGCGGGAATCAGAGGGCCGGTGTGCTGGGGTTTCCTGTTCAAGACGGGCTGTGTCAGTCGACAAAGATTTGACTAGAGTCTTCATCAGATGTCTGTGTCGCATAGGCTGAGGGGCAGTTGCTGAAGGGACACCTTCACGAGGCTCCACCTCAGTGGAGAGAGACCTCACGAGGCTGAGGAATGGCCTTGAGTGCACAGCTGTGGCCTTGACTGGAGACGAAGTGGAAGAGGCAGAGTAAGTGGCAGGTGGAGGGAGTTGGGTCCAGTGCTCTGAGGGCCAGGAGGAGCTAGAAGGGCTACACGTGGAAGAGGAGCCAAGGCTTGTGAATAATGGCTGGATGGCTAAGGCTGAGCTTTGGGTATGGGTGACCACCGAAGATAATGATGTCATAGCAGAAGACACAGGGGGCACACCTGAACCTAGTCCTGTTCCTGTGCCTTCAAACAGCAACTCCTCGCTGGCCTCCAAAGCTGTGACTATGCCCTGATCATCACCATCCAGACCAGACGTGGACACAGCCAACTTGTAGAGCTCTTCATCCTCCTCTTCCTCCTCCTTGCCCTGGGATGAGAAATGGATGGTAATTGTGTCACGGGAGAGCGAGCGTTGCACATGTAATTTTGGACCTGAGGATGGCCTGAGAAATGAGGATGACGAGGAAGGTAGGCGTTTGGGTGTGTCCATATTGCTGTCTCCCTGACTGGTCATGGCAGCACTCCAAAAGGCTCAGAGCCTGTGGTCAAAAGGAAAGGACGCCATATGAAAACAAATTTTAAGTCCTGGCAGATAACACAAATACCACCAGCAATCTCAATCTTATAATCAGAGTATCCTGAAATACAAATTCATATGGGGTTTTCAAAACAGCAAGACAATTTTTCTAACCCCCCTCCTTCCCTCCCAAACCCCCCCCCCCCAAAAAAATAAAAACAGAACCTATCATATATAAAGAACAAGCCTCCATCACTGACAATGAGAAGAAAACATTTTTTCAACCTAATGAACAAAAAACTGTACAAGGCACTGAGGCCAAGAATCCAATTGGAGAACCCTGAGGCTCTCATCCAATACAGTTAATGAAAGTGGATGGCTGTGCAATCTACGATCATCTCAAGACTAGACACAGTGTGCCTGTAAAATTTAATGAAGACAAACCAAGAAGTTGTTACACACAACAATGCATTTAATGTTATTAGTGTGTCACAACAATTGATCATGGGACAATTTAAAAAATAAGTTGTAGTGTGCCCTCCTCCTTCAAAAGACTACACCTGACATAGTAAGAAATCTGAGGTCACAGTCCTTGACTTACACCTAAAACCAACCCAACACTACAGCAGTAATTGAAAAGAAAAATGAACAACATAAAAATATAATCTAATACAGTTTACGATCATGTTTTTGTGATATTTATCATTAAATTTACTTTCTTTCTGGTTTGGAAGAGCTTCATAGCAGAGAGGAAACATTAAAACTCTTATCAAAGAGGATAAATGAAACAATGGCTATTTTGCTGTACATGTGTGAAATAGGAAGAGAGAAAGAGGAAGAGAGTTATACTATATTTATTTATTTTTGCATTTTTGAAGTTTGGGCCAAATAGTTAATCAGCAAGCATACTGTAGAGAACTACATTTTGCTTGATGATTTTTAAATAAAGGAATCCTCAGTCCAAGCCATATCTGCAAAGAATGTTTTAATTTGCTAATGGTTGTTAGGTCAGAGTTACATGTTTAAATAAGGTCTATGTTTACACATGACTGCCTGTTCACCCTACAGTGAAATAGAATAATAGCTGATTTGGGATCTGGGGTGGCACAACAGTAGTGAACTGAAATGGATTGAACCATTACTTTAACTGTTTAACTGTAGTGTTATTGTATCTGACCATATACTACATATCATGATGTGCATCATATCATCTGAAAGAGGGCGATTCACAACCCTAGCTACAGTAACTAACTCTACAGTACCTTGGTCTTCACAGTCACAGAACTCTATAGGAGCAGAAGATGTAGGGTAAAACAGTTCAACGTTGTACTATTCCTGGTTGCTGCAATGCAAAATTTCTCAAAAGAGTATGAATTACATTAGCAAGCATGCCTGTCCTAGTCTAACATTATAGCTCATCTCAGTTTTGGAAAGTTGGAGAGGTTGGACAGTTACAGCCTCTTAAGTCTTTATTTCTATTAATTCTCACAAATCCACTAAACACATTATTCATCAAGCCAAATCAAATCAAATCTCATCTAAATAGAGTCAAATCCAGTACTTTGTTCTGGTGTGAAGGCGAGTAAAAATCATGGCTGCTTAGCCCCTAATCGGTGCAGGGTTAAAAACTACATATCTATCTATAGTATCTCACAAAAGTACACCCCTCACATTTTTGTAAATATTTGATGATATCTTTTCATGTGACAACACTGAAGAAATGACACTTTGCTACAATGTAAAGTAGTGAGTGTACAGCCTGTGTAACAGTGTAAATGTGTTGTCCCCTCAAAATAACTCAACACACACATTAATGTCTAAACCGCTGGCAACAAAAGTGTTACACCCCTAACTGAAAATGTCCAAATTGGGCCAAAGTGTCAATATTTTGTGTGGCCACCATTATTTTCCAGCACTGCCTTAACCCTCTGGGGCATGGAGTTCACCAGAGCTTCACAGGTTGCCACTGTAGTCTTCTTCCACTCCTCCATGACGACATCACTAAGCTGTTGGATGTTAGAGACCTTGTGCTCCTCCACCTTCCGTTTGAAGATGCCCCACAGATGCTCAATAGGGTTTAGGTCTGGAGACATGCTTGGCCAGTCCATCACCTTCACCCTCAGCTTCTTTAGCAACCTTCAGCTTTAGCTTCTTTAGCAAGGCAATGGTCATCTTGGAGGTGTGTTTGGGGTCGTTATCATGCTGGAATACTGCATACTGATCATGCTCTCCTTCAGTATGTCACAGTACGTGTTGGCATTCAAGGTTCCTTCAATGAACTGTGTGTGTGTATATTATGTATATATATACACACACACACACACAGTGCATTGTGAAAGTATTCGGCCCCCTTGAACTGATCGACCTTTTGCCACATTTCAGGCTTCAAACATAAAGATATAAAACTGTAATTTTTTGTGAAGAATCAACAACAGGTGGGACACAATCATGAAGTGGAACGAAATTTATTGGATATTTCAAACTTTTTCAAAAATAAAAAACTGAAAAATTGGGCGAGCAAAATTATTCAGCCCCCTTTAGTTAATACTTTGTTGCGCCACCTTTTGCTGCGATTACAGCTGTAAGTCGCTTGGGGTATCAGATTTGCACATCGAGAGACTGAAATTTTTGCCCATTCCTCCTTGCAGAACAGCTCGAGCTCAGTGAGGTTGGATGGAGAGCGTTTGTGAACTGCAGTTTTCAGTTCTTTCCACAGATTCTCGATTGG
>JAFFST010053054.1:162367-178557 GCA_022414735.1 Noturus placidus
ACCTTTAATAATAAACACCTTCATTTACAAATTGCATTTTGTGTTTATTTGTGTTGTCCTTGACTATTGTTTAAATTGGTTTGATGTTCCGAAACACTTAAGTGTGACAAACATGCAAAGGAACAGGAAATGAGGAAGGGGGCAAACACTTTTTCACACCACTGTATATATATATATAAGAGTTATGAGAGGGAACTCCAAGTACAGTTTAATTCAGCAATATGCCTTACTCCTTTGTTTTTGTTTTCTGTCTGAGAGTGAAAGTTAGAATGAAAAGGACGTGCTCGATATTCTGGGTGCTCATCAAGACATACAAGTTTGTCCAATGACAAACCAGGATTCTGTAAGAAAAGTTGAAGTTAATATGCCTTTTGTGAGCCTTTTGCATTCCAAACTCCATTGAAGTTCTGACAAGAATGATGAATGCATGCATATCTTGTTTAATCACTGCATTCCCTTTGTGGAAACTGTGTCAACTGAAGCCATGTCACTCAGTGGCTTAATCATGTGGGGGGGGGGGGGGGGGGCAGTAATAGTGGAAAAAAGAAGAAGAGGAAAAAAGAATCCCCCAGATCCCTCTGGCAGAAGAACACCTTTAAATCTGGATTTCCTTGCTGGAAAGAAGCCTTTGAAATCTAATGCATAAACATTATCCTCCCTCCTCCCTTACCTAAAGAGCTGGCTTTCCAGTGACTTTGGAGAACTTTCCCTTTTTGGAGCCCCCTTCAATAACTTAAATAAGTGTCTGCTCAGCCTTTGAGATCTCTTATGTTTCATCAAAGGGAAGATGTGCAGGAAAGTGTCAGCCTCTTCCCAACGTTACTCAGCGCGCCTTGAGTCTGAAACTGATTTACTCAGATTCATTGGAGAAATGTGTATTGTACTAAGAATAATGTTTTTTGGGGAATAAAAATGCTGCTAATAATTAATTTTAGAGAAAATTAAATGATGCTGAGTTGTTCGAACTGGATTTCAGATGCTGTTAACATTTTTCCATAAAGTGTCTTCAGTGTAAATTTAAGACATACACTCACTGATTTATTTAGCCAGTTTTCCAGTCAGCCAATCATGTGGCAGCAACGCAATGCATAAAATCATGAAGATACAGGTCAATAAATAAATAACTAAATAAATAAATAAGAAACCCAAGCTGTTCAGTATGTTTAGTAGTTCTTTCACTCATGGCTCTTCCTCAGTTAGTACTGCTTTCCATTCATTTTATTGTGTGTGCAGTGCATATCTGCATTCCTGGAATAGCTTAAGCTAGCGTTCCATGGCAGCCCTCTTTTTCACTTAGCACACTCAGTTGCCTAGAGACACCTGCAGGGAATGTGGGGAGAGTTTTTTTTATTATTATTTATTTATTTATTTATTTATTTATTTATTTACAGAAAGAGATGTACCAACAAATCAGAAAAGGAAGGCAAAGTTTGGTCTCCAATAAACAACTGATGACATAAATGTACAGAACGGTAATGTATGGTATGTCGATGTAAATAATCTCTCCAGGGTCCTGCATGTTCAGAAACATATATAAATAGAAAAAAGTCAGATACTAAGGCTAAACACAAGCAGTGGCAATCTTTGTTCATTTATGGATGTATCACCACCATTTTTTTTTCAGACCACATACGATGCACAAGCTATTTTACTAGCATGAGAATGGCATTGGACCAGTATGAGTATCCATGCATCTTTAACTACATAATTTCTCCCAATGAGCACTACTAATTAGCCTGTGCCAATCAAAGATTAGACTTTTGTTTGCATAGCGAAGACAAACAATGCTGAATTACAAATATGAAATTCTATACTGGATTAATATCAAATGTGCCTAAAGCAGTGTTTCCCAAGCTTTTTTCCTACTTTGACCCAACTGTTTCATGCCATGATATTAAGTTGCCTAGAGACTGTGATTTTTACTGAGCATGTCGTCATAAATCACTTCCTTCCAAATTTAACATAATTCCCAAGGAAAGTTATGTTTGCAGACATACCAGGACATTGAATGTATAAATGGATTATTTTCTACAAATGGATTTTTTTCATTCATAAATAAACAAAATCGTTGGAGTTGGCAAATTCTTGTAGTATACGATGAGTAAAACACTTCAGAAAATGCAGTTATTAGAAAAGAATAAGCTTGGGGTGGTAACATACACTACCTGTATATGACCTAAAATATGTGGGCACCTGTCAATCACACCCAGATGTGGTTCTTCCTTAAACCGTTTCCAGAAACTTGAAAGCACATAATTGTATAGAATGTCTTTTTTATGTTGTAGCTATAAGATTCCCTCCACTGGAACTAAAGGGCCCAACTCTGTTTCAACATGACAACACCTCTATGAGCTCTATAAAGACATGGTTTGCCAAGGTTGGAGTGGAAGAACTGAACTGTCCTGCACAGAGCCCTGACATCAATCCCACTGAACACCTTGGGAATGAACTAGAATGCCAACTACACACCAGGATTTCTCTCCTGATATCAATCCCTGACCTCATTAATGCTCTTGTGGCTGGATGAGCAGAAATTCACCACTCATGTTTCACAATCTAGTGGAAAACCTTTGCAGAAGAATGGAGGTTATTACAACAGCAAACGGGAGATCAAGTTTGGAATGGGATGTTCAACAAGCACGTATGGGTATGATGGTCAGGTGTCCACATACCTTTGGCCATGCCGTGTATCACACCGCCAAATGTTATTTTCATATTACAGCATGCCTTGTCAAGTTTTATTCCTTACTTTTCCACATACACTCATAAAATATTCCAAAATACATAGTCATGTGAAAAAATAATACACTTTTTTGACTTCCAGGTGTATCTAAAAAAGTATCTAGAAAAGTTCATTGATTTCCATAATTTAATTCATAAAATTATGGAACTTTCATATACTGTATTCAAGATTCATTACACATAAAGTTAAATATTTCAAGACTTTTTTGTTTTAATCTTTATGATTATGGCTTACAGCATATGGAAATAAAAAAATAAGTATCTCAAAAAATTAGAATAAAGAATTTATAATACAGAAATGTCGACCTGAGAAGAGCTTTAATCAGCTAATTAACTCGACACACATGCAAAGGTTTAGTGAGCCTTTAATCTCTCGGTTTGTTTCAGTACACACATCCACAATCAATTGTCAGACGAAAGTAAATTTTGCATTTCATTTGGAAATCAAGGTCCCAGAGTCTGGAGGAAGAGTGGAGAGGCACAGAATCCATGATGATTAAAGTCCAGTGTGAAGTTTCCACAGTCGGTGATGATTTGGGGTCCCATGTCATCTGCTGATGTTGGTCCACTGTGTTTTCTCAAGTCGAGAGTCAATGCAGCATCTACCAGGAGATTTTAGAGGTCTTCATGCTTCCATCTGCTGACAAGCTTTATGGAGATGCTGATTTCCTTTTCCAGCAGGACTTGGCACCTGCCCACAGTGCCAAAACTTCTAGTAACTGGTAGGCTGAACATGGTATTACTGTGCTTGATTGGCCAGCCAACGCACCTGACTGTTGTATTGACATGTATTGTCAAGAGGAAAATGAGAGAAACCAGACCCAACAATACAGACAAGCTGTAAGCCGCTATAAAATCAGCCTAGGCTTCCATAACACCTCAGCAGTGCCAAAGGCTGAGTGCTTCCATGCCACACTGCATTCAAGCAGTAAATCGTGCAAAAGGAGCCCTGACTTAACGTACTTTTCAGAAGGCTGACATTTCTGTATTATAAATTCTTTATTCTAATATTTTGCAATACTGGATTTTTGATTTCTGTCACGTTTGCGTATAGGGGTCGGATGCAATCGCAGAATTTTTGAAGATTTATTATATTTGACAATTCAAAACAAAGACAAAAACACTAACCTATCTTAACACTATGACATGAAACTAACACTAGGACTAAACATGAAAACACGGGCATGAAACAGAACACCGAGAGACATAGAACAGGAGTCTAAATTTACACATTTAACGAAAGACCCAGACTAAGTGAAAAACCCAACTATATATATACCCACCAGTGCTCATTAACCAAAACATGAATCAGGTGCAGAAAACCATGTGACTTGCGGTGGCTGATGGGAAATGGAGTCCAGAGTCCTTAGAACCGTGACAATTTCCATGAGCTATAAGCCGTAATCATCAAGCTTAAAACAAAAAAGGCTCGAAATATTTCACTTTATGTGTGATGAATCTAGAATATATGAAAGTTCCACTTTTTGAATTAAATTATGGAAAAAGATCTACTTTTCCATGATATTCTTTTTTTAGATACACACTATCAAATGACATAAAATTTACATTTTGTAGTAATTTTCACAATTTAAATGAACAAAAAACAGATCTGTCACATAGAAAAAGTAAGTACGCCCCTACAATTTATAACACCTTTAAATCCATAAAATTAGAATCAGGTGTTCAAGATTGGGTGCCAGTGATTACAACCTGCTTAGGGAGTGCAGGCTCATATGTAGTTTAAGGTGTTCCCTTTATTATTGATGTGTGTGGTGTCATCATTCTAAGATCTGTAATGCCTTCAGAAAAAAGGTTGTGGATGCCTATGAACCTGGCAAGAGATTGAAAAATATCTCCAAATTATTTGGAATAGATCATTCCACTGTAAGGAAAATAATCTACAGTTTGCCAATGAGCATATAAGCAAAGACCGGTCCTTTTGGAATAATGTGCTCTGGGCAGCTGAATCAAAAAGAGAGTTGTTTGGCCACATAACAACAGAAATATTTGGTGCAGACTAAAGACATCTTTTCAGGAGAAGCACCTCATACTAACTGTGAACCACATTGGTGAAAATGTTGTGGTTTGGGGTTGCTTCAATACTTCAGGGACTGGAAAGCTTGCAGTCATTGATTCAACTATGAATTCTGAATAATTTCAAATAGTATTTTGATATGATACTTTTGGGGCAGCTGTGGCTCAGGTGGTAGAGTGGGTTGTCCACTAATCGTAGGGTTGGCGGTTCAATTCCCGGCCTGCATGACTCCACATGCCGAAGTGTCCTTGGGCAAGACACTTAACCCCAAGTTGCTCCCGATGGCAAGTTAGCACCTTGCATGGCAGCTCTGCTACCATTGGTGTGTGAGTGTGTGTGTGTGTGTGTGTGTGTGTGTGTGTGTGTGTGTGTGTGTGTGTGAATGGGTGAATGAAACACAGTGTAAAGCGCTTTGGATAAAAGTGCTTACATAAAATGGGCCATTTACTTGAATATAATGTGAGGTACTCTGTCCAAAAGTTGAAGTTGAACCGAAAGCTCCTAAGCGCACTAGCAAATCCACCAAGAAAGTACATGCAAAAAAAAAACCCTCAAACATCTTGCAACTGAAAGAATATTACATGGAACAGTGGTCAAAAATTCCAGCAAGCCTGGTGGACAGTTATGAAAAACACCTACAAGAAGTTATTTCTGCTAAAGGGGGCAATACTGTCTTTTGAGGCCAAGGGTGTACTTACTTTTTCCATAGAAGAATGTCCCATCTATTGATATTTCTGTTGAATAAAGGATTCAAAAAGTTAATTTTTAATGTGGTTTTGTTCAAGAATATTAACTTTTTTAATAAGCACTGTGTCAAAGATGATCAAATGTTTGCTTATCCAAATATGTCAACAAAGCCAACAATTTCCATGGGATGTACTTTTTTTTTTTTTTACATGACTTTATATTTTTCCCTAAAAGTGTATTTATGAACTGTGTCGAAGGGTCAAGGCTGTGCTAGCATATACTGTATTGCAAGAATTTCCATGAACATTACACTAAGTAGTAATGTTGCTTAACTAGCTGAATAAATAAATAGATTACATTCCCAGAACTAGGAAGTCCCAGGAAGTCTCCTGATAAGTAAAACTTATGAAAAGTTTGTCCCTTTGCTTCAGGTCAACCTTATTTCCAAGCTAATTCAACTTATCTCCTGATGTTTCCCTGAGCAAATCTCAGATGCATCTAAACCTCTTCGTTGTTTCCATAACTTCTGAGTTTTGCACATGTGGGTGGGTTTTCCCCATCATTCTGATATTTACTGTAGCTTGTTTTGCTAAGGTTTTTTTTTTTTTGTATTTTCAGAAGGCCATAAGGAAGTAATCATGGCTGGCCATTGTGGACTTCAGCATCATGTGATGCCACATACAGGTGTGCTTCCAACTCTCTTGAGGTTTCTTTCAAACCATGGCCACTCAAAAGACACATCTGTAACTCCCTACAGTCGCTTTCATTCACTCGCTTTCAGCCTATGCCATGCATCAACATCAAGGGAGATTCCATGCAAACATCCTATTTAACAGTGATGTCACAGCCATCAGGGGCTCTATTTTGTCTGACAGGCGGTGCCACCAGAAGACAAAAATGACACAGACTCACAATAAAAACCTTAATATAATCATGAAACGCCATAATGTAGCGGTCAGCCTGCCATCAAACACACCCAGCATCCTGTTTTCCTGTTTACACTCAGCAAACATCAAGATGGCTGTTGGAAAAAACAGATGGCAAATTATTTGGACTGCACATCCCAGGAATCCGAAATGCCGTAAATATGGGAAGCAAATTCAGGACTTGTTTTTTTGCAAATTGTTTACTAATTTCTGTGTAATGTGTAAGGTCATCAATCATTACATCCAGCTTTATAAAAACTAATATGGCAAGTGTCCTGTGCATTAAACTGGTTAGAAATTACCATTGTGATTTTAGATTACATTTTTAGAAGAAGGAAAAAATCATAACTGCATTATTATGTCTATTCTATAATATATTGATCCTGAGCAGAATATGATTTATCTCATGACATATAACAGGCTGTTTGGGTTAGCTGTTCTGAGTCTTTAATTCAAATTACTGAATTACTGTCAGATGTTATGCTATTTAATACATACACTTATACATCAGCAGTGTTTAATGCTCAAATCTGATTGGTTAGAAGGTGTTTCTTAATTTTCTATAACAGCATGGCTCATACAGAAGTTCTAGCAGATATTTATATTAATACACACATTCATATACTTATACAGGGACTTGCATGGCAGATTTAAAAACATGTGTGATCATTGATGTGATAGGTTTTCTGTGAAGAGATTTAGCATTATTGGAATGAGTTACCAGTGGCAATCAGAGTTTTATAACAATGAGAGATAAAGCTGTAAATTTGCTTTCTGCTACTTTAAAATTCTTCAGAATCGAGGGCTTTCTGGTTTCTGGATAACCTAAGGATGTATGTTTTTTGTTTTATTAACTTCAAGAGAAAGAGAAAAAGAGAAGCAGGTGAGGAATGACATTATAAATGGTTTCCTCAAAACAACTTTATAAATTATGTTAATTTGATCATTTGCTATTGAGCCTGTGAAAATGGAGGGACTATGTAAAACAAAATGTACAGAGGCAACCTTATGAAAATTGTATTACTGTCCAAATACTTATGGACCCAACTGTAGCTATAGAACATAACTGATAACAGGAAGAAACTTGTTTTGCAGATGTGTATGATGTGTCATTTTTTTTTATTGTAATTGTTGTCAAATTGCTGTGGTATAATTGTATGTGATTATTGGAAAATAATCAACTTCAGCGTGGTAATAGCCCTCCATTATTTTCTATAACAGCATGCCCCATCATGTTTATTCCTTGATACTGTACACATACTTTATCTTGGCATACATGCTTTACATAAAGAAACCTTCTCCTGAATGCCCCCCCCCCACCTTTCCCCCATCTTCAGCAGGCCCTAACCTGTGTAATCTCATCCCATCTGCCTCCCTCACCTCCATGTGCTGACTCAGGGTGTCTCCTTACACAGCATATTGTTCCCTTATCCTGTACTCAAGGCCACTGGCACAAGCACACACCTGCGCCTAACAATGAGATGCTTATTCAACTCAGGGATGCGGCTGCTCTTTGGGTAATGCACACGCATGCTTCCGAAGAGAGGTGGAGCCTAGAATTGTCCTCTGAGCTCAGTGGGCTAGAGTACAAAGAGTACAAAAAAATGTAGCAGCTATGTTTGGGTATGAGCGCTATACTTATGAGCACAGTTAAAAGAGGTCTGGGTGAACTGTCTAGAGTAAACATTTCCATTTCTATTCACTGTAAAAACTTTTTCTTATAAGCCTAATAGCAGTTAGTCTATAAGCCAGCAAACACTTACTTACTACAAGATCTGGCTGCTCTCTCTTTTGTAGTCACCAATGTAATTTATTTATTATTTTTTTTTTTAGATTTTCTTTAGAGATTGATGTATTTTCTTTCAATCCTTTACGCTAATATTAGCAAGCCTCTGCACAAGCTATCCACAACACTTGATACAAGCCGGACCATAAATAGGATCGAAATATTTTAGTGAGGTCCACATTGTCATAGAAATGACATAGTTGAAATATCACAATGTTGAATGCGTATAACATCAACTGCAAATTTTTAGACCATTTCATTATGTTGGTTAAATGCTTTGGTTTACAAGACAACCCAAGTTAGCTGTTCTTTTCTGAATTACGTTACACAATACTACAGTACAATATTTAATGAATTTTCTCATGCTTGTTGTATGTTATCAATGAGTACCATTTTACAAAAGAACACAACATTGAACTAATATTAAGTGTATATTTATAGCCAACTAAAGAGCTTGTAGCCAAACCTAATCGGCTAACATTCCTGCAACTAGCAAGCTGAATTAGCTAGGAACATTATGAATAATCTAAAAAAAAATTCTTTTACTTTAAAATCTACCAATTGGCCTCTTAAACACTGACACTTACATCAAATGTTCTCACATATACTCACACATTTACATAATAGCTATGTAAGATATCCTATAAAGTGTGTTTTGCATACCTCTCAACATGAAGTCTGCTAGCATAGCAACCCATGAGCGCTAAACAAAATGGCTGATTTACTTTATGGGCAAAGCTTAAGTGTCCTACTCAGCTAATCTGGGGTCAGTCAAGAACCACACTTCACGCTTGATTTGATATTGGAATTTTCTGTGATACTGCTTTTCTATGTAGATTATAGACTACAAAAATGACATCCTGGATATTGAAATGTCTGGCAGTTTATATATTATTTCCAATTATAAGATTATAATAAATCAACTACAGTGGTGTGAAAAAGTGTTTGCCCCCTTCCTCATTTCCTGTTCCTTTGCATGTTTGTCACACTTAAGTGTTTCAGAACATCAAACCAATTTAAACAATAGTCAAGGACAACACAAGTAAACACAAAATGCAATTTGTAAATGAAGGTGTTTATTATTAAAGGTGAAAAAAAATCCAAACCATCATGGCCAATTGGTTTGATGTTCCGAAACACTTAAGTGTGACAAACATGCAAAGGAACAGGAAATGAGGAAGGGGGCAAACACTTTTTCACACCACTGTATATGATTATTAAACATAGTCCTAGACATTGTTGCTAATTACAAGCATTTATTCCTCTTTTAAACATTTATTATAAACATTTATTTAAAAAAAGAAGCAAAATTATCTGGCAATAGAATAAGAAAAAATGTATATACAGTGTAATCTACTAATATTGGCAGTCATGGTAAATATGAGCAAAGAAGGGTGTGAAAATTTGTCTTTATTGTTTAATATTTGATCTTTTGTTTAAAAAAAAAAAAAAAAAAAAATACCCTGCTCTCATGGATATCAAACTGTTGCAAACACCTCAGGTTTATCCAAAAAAAATTATTTGTTAAAAATATGTATGGCACAATTTTGGGACCCTTTTAGTCAATACTTTGTGCTACCTCTCTTTGCCAAAATAACAACTCTGAGTGTTCTCCTATAATACCTGATGAGGTTGGAGAATACAAGGCAAGAGATCCGAGACCCTTCCTCCATACAGAATCTCACCAGATAATTCAATTTCAAGGTCCACGCTGGTAGACTCTCCTCTTCAGTTCACCACACAGGTTTTCTATGTGGCTGGAGTCAGGGGACTGGGATGTCCAGTGGTCAGTAAACCATTTTTATGCTGATTGTGATGTATGTTTTGGATCATTGTCCTGCTGGATGATCCAACCACAGTCCATTTTAAGCTTTCTGGCAGAGGCAGTCATGTTTTCCTTTAATATCTGTTGATATTTGATACCATGACACCATGTATCCTAACAAAATGTCCAAATCCTCTGGCAGAAAACCAGCCCCAAAACATTAAAGAGCCAACACCATATTTAACTGTGGGCATGAGGTACTTTTCCACATGGCTACTTCTCTGTGTGCACCAAAACCACCTCTGGTGTTTATTGCTAAAAGCTCTATTTTTGCTTCATCTAAACATAGAACTCGATCCCATTTGGAGTTCTTGTAGTTTCTGGGGAAACTGAAGATGCTTGAGGTTGTTTGTGGATGAGAGTACAGGCTTTTTTTCTTGAAACCCTTAGAAACAACTTGTGGTGATGTAGGTGAGTTTGGATTGTAGTTTTAGAGACCTTCTAACCCCAAGATGCAACTAACTTTTGCAATTCTCCAGCTGTGATCCTTGGAGATTTTTGGCCACTCGAACCAACATGTTCACAGTGTATTAAGACCATATAGACACACGTCAAATTCCAGGTTGATTCATCCAGGTTGATTCATCCAGTTTGATTCATCCATGCTTGTACTATTTCCTTATAGCCCCTTTACATTTTGTGAAGCTCAGCAACATTTTGCAGCACATCACAGCTACATTCCTTGGTCTTCCCCATTGTTATGAATGACTAAGGGAATTTGGCCTATGTGTTACCTCATATTTATACCCCTGTGAAACAGGAAGTCATGGTTGAGCAATTTCCTGCTCCTAGTCACCCAGGTGTACTAAAAAAAAAGTAAAATATCAATGGGAGTATACTTCAAATATATTTTTCTCATATGAATTCATAGGGGTGCCTATAATTGTTGCACACCTATATTTAACAAATACATATTTTTGGATAAAAATGTGTTGTGTTTGCACAACCTTGTTTGCTCATATTTACCATGGGTGCCAATGTTAGTGGAAGCAATGTAAGCTAGCAAACTAGCACAAGCTACAACACTTATAGCTACTACAAAATCTGGCTCTTACAGACAAGACAGTCCAGTATTTATTTATATTTGCCTTGCTTTTTAACACTTTCTTTTAATGTTGCCTTTTCTGTGCTATTCTTTTTTAACCCAATCAGCTGTTTTCAATTTATTTCACTTTGACTTACTTAAATTGTAGCAACCACCTACAGTCTGAACATTTGGAGCTTGGAATGGAAAGCAAGCTAATAGATAGTTACATAATTATATCCCAGATTTTAATTGGCTATGTTTGTAATTGTGTGGCAGTCAGTTAGTGGTTGAGTTGGACTCAGAATGCAGCTGGATAACCCTGTGCTGGTGGTAGAAAACTGATAAGACAGAGAAAACTCTGTCTCTTGAAAAACATACATGGCCACATACCATTTCCTAATAAAAAAAAAATTGAGAGAGAGAGAGAGAGAGAGAGACAGAGAGAGAGAGAGAGAGAGAGAGAGAGAGAGAGAGAGAGAATTCACTATCCAAGAAAATTTGCAAAAATCAAGATCTGGAGCCTGTCTTACATCACAGTATCTGCTATACTGAAACAGACATATTGGTCTGTTGAATGTGTCTTAGTTCTGCCCTGAGGGTGGAGAACATAGTGAATGATACAAGAATGACCCATATCACCTGGATAAACAGGTCTGGAGACAAGAGGAGAGCAATTATAGTGTTGAGTTTCAGGGAGTATGGCTACCCTTAACACCTCCGAGCAATGTGTAGGAAATAATTGTAAAGATCACAAGCCGTGCATATGCACCCTATGTATGTCAGGAAAACACTCTTGACTTCCTTCATTCATATAGCAGTGACATAAAGACCTTTAAACATCTGTAAACATCACATTATCAAATGTGGGATTAACTGGTTTTAAAAAAACCCCAAGCAAAATATGAGATATGCAAAGGATACGAGAGCTTGAGTGTAAAATTGGACACTAAAACCAACACTGTAGACTGATAAACATTACAGACAGCTATGATGCAACGAACCGTCCATGGAACTTGGAGTCTAGGAGGTTCACTGATAAAAATGAATATGTACTGGATCTGTAAGGTATACATATCCTTGTTAAAATTGTAGGTTTTTGTGATGTAAAAAATTAAACCAAGATCAATAATATGAGATTTTTTTCCATCTTTAATGTGGTGTAGCAACCAAAAAAATTCATGTAAAAAACAGATGGAACAAAAAAAAGGTTGCGTAAGTATGAACACCCCTGATCTAATACTTTGTTAAAGCACGTATTGCATGTAATACAGCACTCAGTCTTTTTGATAAAAGTCTACCAACTTCTTATTCCTCTCATTTTTTGCAACAGTGCTCCAGAGCTGTCAAATTGTGAGGGGATCTCCTGTGCACAGCCTGCTTCAAGTCATTCCACAGGTTTTTTTTTTATTTTAATTTTTTTATAAGATTTAGATTTGACTGGGCCATTTAAGTAGATTTTCTTCTTCTGAAGCCACTTATTTGTTGACTTGGATTTGGCATTTGTGTTGTTATCATGCTGAGATGACACTCTACTACTGCTTGGAGACTACTTGTCTTGAGAATCACTAACTGCTGCTAAGGATTTCCCCACATGGGTAGGCAAAAAATTCATGGTAGATGGTAGCACATGGATAAAATTATTCTGGATGTATTCACTACAATTGTGTTAAAATCAACAATGACGTATTAATGACAATTACGTATAACGGTGTCCAGAAGGACTTTATTTCAGCGGAGGAAGCAGGAGAATATGTTAAACCCTTGATATCAGTGTGAACTGTATCACCTACACAGCGGCGTGTTTTTTCACTCTTCATTTATTGTTATTTTTATTTTTCTTCCACTCGGCCTTCCAGCTCTTGGATTTTTACTGAAGATCTTGACGTTGTATTACTTTGTCTAGATTTTGTGGACTTATTCCTCTTAAATCTATTTCTGTATTAATGTACCTCTCTGTTTGGGTGTTCTCACTGGAATAGAGTTGCTGTTTATTTAATTTTATTAATGTATTTTCCTCAGTTTTACCTGCTACATTGTTAAGTTATTTGTTATAATTCTTTAAAAGTTAAGGACATTATATTTGTTATTGTGCGCAGACTGTTTATCAGATTTGAAGTCAGCAGGGGATTTTTCTCTTACTGAAATCTTTTGTTTTGGTAAGGGTTGGTTAGTTCAGCGTTCTTTCCGAGAGGTTGTCTCATTGTGCTGTATTTCACATTGTGGACAACTTTTGGTTTTAGAGGGATACACTGCTGTCTCCTTTGGGTTATGAAGACTTTGGGTGGTTGTGTGTTTAAGGGTTTTTTGGGGGGAGGGGGAATCACTTCGGCTCTTATTGGCTATTTATATCCCTATAGTGTACTTCATTTAGATGGTTAGTAGTAATATTGATCCCAGCACAGCTAGGACAGGCACGCCTTTAAGATTTATTAGTTGGAACGTCAGAGGTATGGGTAATCATGTTAAGAGATCTAAGGTTTTTACACATTTGAAATGTTTAAACTCCGATATAGTATTTTTACAGGAGACTCAACGTATTAAAGATCATAGGTTACACTGCCCTTGAGTCTTATGGCTGTTGTTGGGTTTTACAACATTTATAATACTAGCGATAGTTAGTGTAGCCATCACGTGCCGGGGTGATGGAGGGGGGGTTGTTTTCGGTGTGGGGTTGGGGTGGGAGGGGAATGAAAATGAATCATGTGTAAATGAACCACGTAAAATAATCATATATAAATTAATCATATGTAAATTTTGCTTGGGGGGGGGTTGTAATGTGCTGTTACTGGGGTTAAAAGTTTGACTCTGTATGGATTTATGAAAATGAATCATATGTAATTAAATCACATGTACATGAATCATAAGTAAATTAATCAAATGTAAACTTTCCTGGGTGGGAGAGGCTGTTATCGGGGTAAAAAATGTTGATTCTGTATTGATATATTTTGTTGTACTCTGAAAAGTGTATGAGAATCAATAAAAATTGTTACGGGAAAAAAAAAAAATAACAATGACGCTGATGCTTATACTGCAGGTCTTTCCAACACATTTAGCACTGCTTGACACTATAGTATACAGCTGTAGAAGAGTAATGTTTTATATTCTCAGTAATACCACTGATGTCACCCAGAAGAGGAGGGGTCCCCTTTTAAATCTGTTTTTTCTCAAAGTTTCTTCCACATGTCATCTGAGGGAGTCTTTCCTTGACACTCTTGCATTTGGCTTGCTTAACAGGGATAAATCAGAAATTACACCTATATGCATATATCTGTAAAGCTGTCCAATATCAAATGTTCTTGGTAATGTCATTGTTGTCCCCCATTTTCTCTAGTTGTTGATGATGGTTTCCATGATGTTCCATGGAAGATCTAATGTTTAGGAAATTCTTTTGTACCCTTCTCATGATCAGGACCTTCCGACAAGGAGGTCCCACCCATGCTTTGTAAACTCTCAGTGAAACATGGCTTCAGCAGTCAGATGAAACCAAGAAGATGTCAAAACAAATCCTCAGAAACAGCTTATCTTTGTTTGGGGTTAATCGGAATCACTTCATTGATGGCAAGTGTATGATAATTACTTTTAAACACGAGTTTGACTGTGATTTATAATTGCAAGCACAGTTTTTATCCTTTTCCTTTGTGTTTTCCTTGCTTCTGTATAAGCACCTGTGCATGTGTTAAGACTCTATTTATGATGGATGTTAAGCAGGTTGTTATTTTGTAGTCTGTAATTTCTTATTTATTTAATTTATCTTATTTATTTAACTTATCATATTTAATTTATCTTCGTTTTAGTATTATACTCTCAGGCGGCAGAATATGTACGTCTCCTGAATCCACTGTCATGACCGTTACCTGGATCAAAAAAAATTTGTGAGATCTAACCAACAAAATATTCACAAGTTTCTGTTGTTTAATTTTCCTGTGATACATAGTGTATGCAGACAGAGATTTGCTCTATGCTGCTTATATCACTGGACCCATCTGCCAACACAATTTGCTTTGTGTATTTTTTTGATTACATTACCATACAACATACAATAAAGTGTAGACAATATTCAAAAGGACTTGTCAGGAAATTGATGCTTACGTACATATTAGGGTCATAAATAATAATAATAATAATAATAATAATAATAATAATAATAATAATAATAATAATAATAATAATAATAATAATAATTAACTAGATTTTTATATAGTTCTTTCCTAGGCAAACAAAGGCTCCTAGCCACTGAAATCTTTTCAACCACCATTAGTGTGTGAGAGAGTGATGAAGCAAATTCAGAGATGGGGATTATTAGGGGGCCACGATGGAGAAGGGCCAATTGTGGAATTATGGTGGATTTTTAATCGCCACAAAGTGTCAGGACCTCTGTTTAATGTCCCATCCAAAAGACGGATGTCATGTGACCTACTAATGATCAAGTACAACTTATCTGGCCATGCCTACTACAAGGTCAAAACAATCAGTCTGTATTAAAAAGAGGTGTATGTAGTACATATGGACTTTTTAGTGTGACTACCATGCATACACTTCCATTACTGTGATTTATACACCAATCACTAATCCTGTGCAAATTGATCATAGTTACTGCAGACATTACCTAATAGACTATCTAGAAATCGTTTGCCATATGAATAGTTCTTAAGTGGTAGGATGAATCACTAATGTAGATGTTACATACATGAGAACTGATAGATACACAGACAATGTTCCACTTTTTCATGGAAAGGGTGACAGTTCTAATATGGATTAGAAAAGGCAGAGAAAATCTTGTTTTTAGCTATGTGACTCAAGCACATGCCGATTTGACACTGCATATTATATTCTACAGATATTGACAGTGTTGTTGTTAAATAAATATGGAGCACTGTGCCTTCAAACCCAAGTTTCCTTTCCAAATAGCTCCCAAGGTCCCTGCCTCCCACTTTATATTCACCACAGCTGCTTTACATATCTGTTACTCCGATAGCTGACATGGAGCCACTGTGTTCATTATACAAGTAACAGAGTTCATGGAGAACATAGTGAGAGGGATGCAGGTTTCACCCCTGCATTTTTGTGCTCCTGCCACTTCATCTCACAACAACACACACATCTCTCTCTCTCTCTCTCTCTCTCTCTCTCACAGACACACACACACACACTAATATATTTAT